>JAODPA010130508.1:0-16941 GCA_025585075.1 Nepenthes mirabilis | reverse complement strand
GAAAACGGGTAATGGAACAAAACGGGGAACGGGAAATGGAAACGGGTACGGGTGTAACAGATACAATCTTATTTTCCCAATCCCACTCTTTGGCACTTTAATGCATCCAAAGCGTTTTTGACTTCTGGCCTCTCGCCACGGCGTCCTTAGCTTGCCATTTTGAAAATGTAAATTAGATGTCCGATTTGCTGAGTCTACTTGGAACAACATGAATGGGAAAGGACCATGCAACATTTCGGTGTTTTATTTAAGTCAATTGAATAAATAATCAAAATAATTTATTAATTATGCAAATTAATATGTAAATAATATTTTTTTTTCAGAATTGACAACTTACATGTGAGCCAAAACTAATATTTTAGTAGACTTGAATGACTTAGTTTGGAGAGGTTAGCTTGGCTATATTTTGATAGTTTTTTTTCTATTTTAATAGATTTTTCAGTTAACTAATTTTTCAAGGTAATTATACTTATTATATGTGTATAACATGTGCCATGTTATTATTATTATTGTTTAATTACTTTTTACTGGATATGGGATAACCCTAAACCTAGCTGCTAGAATTTCAAGGCGCCTAACATCATCTTTGGCCGCCACCTTGTGCCAGGAGAATATGTTAATTTGGAAGCTAAAATATACTAATTTACTGAGGGACCCACACGGCTGAAATGGTTGAAAAATGCAATGTGGATGTTTAGATAAAATTTTAAAAATAATGAAGGGAAAATGAGCTCCTTTTATCAGCAAGCCCTAGCCACCCTAATCCTTGTTTAGTTTAACCTAATTTAACTAGGGCGCCGGGTCCTTCAACGCGAAACACGTTGCTTCAATTTTTTTTTTTCTTTTTTTGATTATTTTTTTTCTTTTTTCTATACAAATTTGATTTAAAAAATTAATAAAAAAAACGAAGTATTGTGGTTTGCCTTAACGAAGTGATGGCGGACAATAAGAGGAGAAGCAGCAGCCAAGGGAGAAGAAGGGAAGCATTTTTGGATTTATGAAGAGAAGGAAAAAGGGATGAAAATTGACTGGGAAAAAGCCTAAGGAGCCTTTTTAGTCTTTCCTTTTTCCTCATTTGTGCTGCCACCCTGGAGAGAAAAGAGAAGAAAATTTTCATGCTGGAGGAGGAAAAAGAAGAGGTGCCATGGAGAAGAAAAGGAGAGAAGAAGAAAAATTGAATTAAGGCAAGTAACTTTCAACATTTTTTTTGCAAATAACCACTCTAGTTTTTGTAAGTGGCCATGTCGTATTCTATGATTTTGGATAATCAATCTAGTGGTTTGCATGTCTTCTAACATGAGTTTTTCATGTCTCGCATCCTCACCTTGATATCATTTCGAATCTCCTTTAAATTTTATTAAATCGTGAAAATATCATATTGTTTGACCTCTTTTTAAATCTTAAATATATGATACAATTTCATATTGATGGGTTCAGTAACCATGGGCCCAAGGGGTCGGGTCCGACAATAGGCCCGCAATCCAATATAGTTTTTTTAAAATGAAGAGTCCCACATTGCTCCAACAAGAATAGTACATCTGCAAGCTACGTTATAAATTCAAGCACTCTCAAGCTTGGAAGGACAAACTCGAAGAAGCTCAAAAAACTCTATAAGGCTCCACATGACTCGGAGAAGGGTATACCTGTTATTAGCCAATCCCCAACTAGAGTAGATTGGCGGCCAGGAGACTCTTGGCACTCTTCCCATCCAGGAGGCTCCTCGGCCCTCCGCCCGTCCGGAGGCCCCTCGAACATCCTCCAGTCCTGGAGGCCTTTAGCCCTCATCTCGTTCAGAAGCCATTGGCCCTCCGCCGCCAGAAGGCCCTCAGCCTCCTCCCGTTTGGAGGCTATCAGTCCTCAGCCAGCCATGAGGCCCTTAGTCCTCTTCCCGTCTGGAGGACCTCAGGCCTCCTCTTGTCCGGAGGCCATCAGCCCTCCTTTGGTCCCGAATGCTCTCATCCCTCCACCCGCTAGGAGGCCATCGGCCCTCCTCCAACCAGAAGGTCTTCAACCTCTTGTTCTAAAACCATGAGCCTTCTATCCTGTAGTCAGAAGCTCGCAGTTTAGGAGTCAACCCTCCACTCAGATAACCAGGATGTTGACCCACCAGTGCAGTTTAGTCATTCTTCTCTAAGCCGCCCATCTATTGGGCGCACCTCTAATACGCCATTCGCAGGCGCACCTCTAAACTGCCTTTCTACCAAACGCACCTCTAAGTTGCCCTCCACAGGCATATCTCTAAGTCTTCCCTCTGCAGGGCACACCTCTAAGCTGCCCTCTACCGGCACACCTCTAAGTCGTCTCTCTACCGTACGCACTTTTAAACTGCCCATCAGTTGGCGTATCCAAACGCTCCATCCATCGCAATACGCATATATGCATTCATCGCATCCTCTTAGTATTTTTCTATTCTCCAAGAAAGATTTCTAATTTGAACGTCGGAGGATATACAGTGAGAGCGACTCTCGCTATCCATTGACCTCCTATTTGTAGTTTGTGGTGTGCAGGTTTCAGGTTAATAGTGACGGAGATTGGACCCGCTCCAATTTAACCCATAGTGGAAGAATAGAAGGCTCCCTAATTCGCATTACAATATGAGAGCTAAGGACGCATCACATATGTTTTTCGCTTGAAAAATGAGCCTTTCTGCATTTTAATTATGAGCACATGTCATGGTTTTGAGGGATTGGCCAAGTG
This sequence comes from Nepenthes mirabilis, assembly GCA_025585075.1. Taxonomy (NCBI): domain Eukaryota; kingdom Viridiplantae; phylum Streptophyta; class Magnoliopsida; order Caryophyllales; family Nepenthaceae; genus Nepenthes; species Nepenthes mirabilis. Next base: position 14,244 of record JAODPA010130508.1, on the reverse strand, counting down.
CTTCCATGTTCTAGTTTATTAATTATATGCTTCGTCTAGTAAAATTGAATGGTTTAGTATTTAATATCATTCTTATGTTTATGTCATGAAAACACCATATTAACTGTGGGTATATTGAAGTTTGGTAGAGCTAACATATGATTTTTATAGGATTAAATAAAGATATATTGTAGATCTACGTCTCTCCTGAAGTATAGAGAAATATATGCTAGTAGATTTAAAAGTGTTGGGTCCAACTTGGAATGGGCCAAAGACAACACCACCCAAACCCCCATGGAACCCAAAAGGTCTAGGAAAGTGACCCATGCGGTACCCCAGAGTAGCGGCCAATCAACGCACCTCTGCAATTTGCCAAGGCAACTGCATGCGGCGAGAGCCAGAGCAGATAATACCAGCCAATAAGGAGAAAGCATTGCAAGCTACGACGCATGCCGTGCTCCCAAGCCACTCAGCCAATTCTCGCGCGAGTAGCAGACCAAGCATAGTTAACGCCCGATGACCGTCTCCGGGCCACCACAAGATGACAACTGATACTGCTGGCTGTCACCAGTGGTTAGCGACCGGTGAATCTTAACTTACCACATGTCGAAGACTCCTGCGTCAAAGGTCCTCCACCATGGAGCATATAAATATCCCTTCCTTCAGTATAGAAGAAGGATCCCGATTGAAAAAAAGGCCAATGATCCTAAAAAGCCTCAATCAAGCAATCCTAGTGAGCCACTTCCCGCAGAGTAAACTAAGGATCCCAACCTCTTGCAATCGCTCAACGCCTACTGATCTTTGCACCCTCTCATTCCCTACCATATCTTTACTTCCACTCCTGCATCTTTCCGTTCATTGCAGAAGATATCTGTTTGAGTGTTAGAGTATTTTCGGTGGGAGAACATCCCACCGACCTCTTACCTTTTGTTTGTAGTGTGTGTTGCGCAGGGCTCAGGTTGAGGAGAGTGCATACCGAACCCATTTGAGATCCGACCCAGCGCGGAATCCGAAGGCTCCCTAATTTTTCAGAGAATTCGGACCTAGGAATGTAACATTGGTGCCGCCTGTAAAAAATGCAACAAAGAGTCTAGCCTCTCACCTCAACATTTATCCTCTTACGCAAAAAATAGTCAACACAAGAGTGAAAACAAGCGCACCACAGAAAGATATTGTCGCCCACGACGATGACCCTTCAGTGGGTAGCCATGCCGGTGAGCAGCCAGAGCCTGACGTACACAAGTTGGCTGCTGATGTGGGCGACATGAAGTAAATGCTCCAAGCATTGTGCACCAGGGTAGGAGCACAGTGGATAGTAGCCCCTCTCTCGAGGTCCCAGGCATCAACCTCCAGATGAAGAAGGCACGGCATGAGGGCCCTCAGAGTAAGGATGAACAGGCCTGATGACATCGAGGACCAGGCAGCCTCAGGTAGCACGGCCCAGATGACAGCTAGGAGACTTCCTAGCCGGGATGAGCCTACGGAAAGCTTGCAGAGGCAGAATCCCCACAACTCCCGCAGCAATAGGAGGCGTACTACCGGAAGAGAGGGTTCGTGCAGCACGCAGCCATCCCGTATGGGTAGCCACCACGTCTAGCATGACCCGCAGGACAACTCAGAACTTCAAAACTTTATCAACACAAAGAGGAGTGGGTCCACCCTCATATAGAGGAAAAAGTGGAGAAATAAGGAACCATTTGTTTAAGGGGGAGCTCAGATGATTAGCACATAACCTGCGAAAGTCACCGTTCACTATAAGCATCTGGACTCGGTTGCTCCCTCTCAAGTTCAAGATACCAATGCTGGATGGGTATGATGAAAGTACAGACCCGATGGACCACCTAAACTACTTCCGTACTCACCTGTCCCTCCACGGGGTAAGTGAGGCCATCATGTGCTGGTACTTCCCCCTCACTCTGAAAGGGGATGCCTTGCTCTGGTTCACGGCCTCCAGCCCAACTCCATCCGATCCTTCGACGAGCTCGCAGATTACTTCTCATGCTAGTTTGCCTCCAATCGAAGGGGAGAGAAGCAGCCCTAGCACCTTGTCCGCCTCCGCTAGAGGCCGGAGGAGAGCCTGAAGTGGTTCCTAGCCCACTTCATCACCGACGCTCACAGGATCCCCCAACTCTCTAATGAGATGAAGCTCAGTGCCTTCATCACTACGTTGGCAGTTAGGGAATTCTTCAAGAACCTGGGGCACCAGCGCCCTCAATCTTTCCAAGAAGTTGAGGCTATCGCTCGGGCCTATGTTTTGGCCCAAGAGGCCAACGAAGCGAGGCGTCTCGAACGTGCGGATAGACCACCAGAGGAGCCGATCATTGGAAGGAAGTGAAATAGGGACGACGACCATTTTCAGGAGCGTCGCAAGCAATCGCGGCCTAAATCGAGTACTAGGAAGGAGTACAAGCAGGTGACCTCGACTCCCCTAAACGACACCCGCTCAAATATCCTAATGTAAATTAGGGATGAAAAGTTCTTGAAGTGGCCCAAAGGGCCAAGAAACCCAGAGGTTGGAGACCAAACGAAGTACTGCTACTTTCATTGGTCTTTGAGATACACTATGGAAGACTGTCGGACCCCATAGAAGGAGATAGAAGACTTGATCTACCGGGGGCACCTCACGTGGTTTCTGAATGGCTCGGGGTAGACCCTTAGGGTTTCCGAAGGCGACGCAAGAAAGTCTCCAAAGAATCGCACCGCTAGCGGCGTGATCAGTATGATTTCAAGTAGGCCGGCCAAGAATAGAGGCAGAGATGACCCGATCGTGCTTCTAGTAGCAAAAGAGCGAGAGTAGAGTCTATGAGTGATGTCATTAGCTTTAGTAGAGACGATATGGTGTATGTAACCTCCCCTCATTCTGACCCTTTTGTTGTATCAGCTCTCGTTGCGGACGGTACGCTTGACTACCAATTGAAATGAGTTTTTATTGATAATGAAAGCTCTAAAAATTTGTTGTATTTCGATGCATTTTTTAAGCTTGGGTTAAAGAAGAACCAGATGAGAGTAGCCAAAGGCCCTCTATACGGCCTGGACAACGAATTCGTACCTGTGTAGGGGGAGATCCAGTTGGAGGTCACGATGGGAACTTACCTGCGCATTGCCACGCGAGAGTTGATGTTCCTTGTCGTTGAATTGACGTTCATCTACAACGCCATCCTAGGCAGACCATTCCTCGGTACCTTTGGGGCCGTACGGTGTAGGGGAGGTGCTTGGCAATCAAGTGGTGGGATGGACACACTATCTGTCCCAAGTCACCCCTGCAATACCAGACCGGCTGCCAGGGACCCGAATTTCCGTGATGAAGTTATGTTGTAGCAAGCCTAGTTGGGCGAAACAACCGAGTCGGTCCCTCTGGACCCCACCGAACCTAAGAAATGCATGCGCATCGGTGGTTCCCTGACCGCAGTGGTCCGCGACCAACTCATAAACTTTCTTAGGAAGAACTCCGATGTCTTTGCATGTGTTCCCGTCGACATGCTGGGGATACCGACTGGAGTAGTGGTCTATAAGCTAGGTCTTGATTCCAATCACAAATCCGTCAGGCAGAAGCGTAGGAACCACTCTGTCGAGAAGTTGATAGCCATCAGAGAGGAGGTGAAGAGGCTGTTAAATGCTGGGTGCATAAGAGAGGTCCAATACCTAAATTGGTTGTCAAATATCGTGCTTGTGAAGAAGAGCAACGACAAGTGGTGGATGTGCGTCGACTTCATTGATGTGAACAAGGCTTGCCCAAAGGATAGCTTCTCGCTCTCAGATAGATCAGCTAGTGGACTCTGTATCCGGGCACGAGCTCTTGAGTTTTATAGACGCCTACTTAGGCTACAACCAGATAAGGGTGGACCTGGACGACGAAGAACATACCTCCTTCATGACCGACCAAGGGACGTATTGCTATAAGGTCATACCCTTTAGCTTGAAGAATGCCGGAGCAACTTTTCAGTGACTAGTGAACAAAATATTCGAAACCTAGATTAGAAGGAATGTGGAGGTACACATGGATGACATGCTCATCAAAAGCAAGGTAGCCGACAACTACGTTCGTTACCTGGAGGAGACCTTTGAGGTACTTAGGGCTCATAGGATGAAGCTCAACCTGGCCAAGTGCGCATTAGAAGAAACCTTGGAAAAATTCCTAGGCTTCATAGTGTCCCCGCGTGGCATCGAAGCAAACCCAGAGAAAATTAGAGCCATCCTCGACATGAGCCCCTCGAAGACAGTGAAGGAAGTCCAAAAGCTCACAAGGCGACTTGCTACCCTTTCGCGGTTTCTATCAAAGCCCACAGAGAAGTACCTACCATTCTTCAAGGCACTCTGCGGAACGAAGCCATTTAGGTTCTAATGGACAGACGACTATGAGGCAGCATTTCGGGAACTGAAAATGTACCTTGTCAATTCTCCCCTCCTGAACTTGCCTTCGAATGGTGAGGATCTGTATCTTTACTTGGTGGTGTCAGACACGGCCATGTGTTCAGTGCTCATCAGGCAGCATGAAGGCATGCAGCGACCCCTATATTACATGAGCAAAGTACTGATGGATGCGGAGTCTCGCTGCTCCCAGTCGAGAGGATTGCCTTGGCACTCATCTATTCTGCGTAGAAATTGAGACCCTACCTCCAGGTGCATCGGATCGTCGTGCTGACCGATCAACCCCTGAAGGTGATCCTCTAGAAGCCCGAGATGTCTAGACGATTGGTCAAATGGGCTATAGAGCTGGATGAATTCGATGTGGAGTTTAGACCACGACCAGCCCTCAAAGGCCAAGCCCTAGCAGACTTTGTCATCGAGGCGGTGACCCCAGCCCTTGACGCCCAAGTCCAACGCGAAGGCGCGAACACACCGAACACTCTCGCGTGGACCCTGAATGTTGATGGGTCATCCACACAGGTAGGCAGCGGAGTCGGAGTCGTGCTCAGGATTCTGAACGACTCAGACATGAAATACTCCCTTGCGCTTGCCTTTCCTGCCGCCAAAAACGTGGCGGAGTACGAAGACCTTTTCACAGGGCTCCGGCTTGCTAGGGAATGCTCTGTAAAGGCACTAGTCATGCGTAGCGATTCAGAGCTTGTAATCAACCAAATCTAAGGAGTCTTCGAAGCGTCGAACCCGCAGCTTGCTAAATATCTAGAGAAGGCGAAAGCCCAGGTCCGGGCATTCGAGAGCTTCAAAATCGAACATGTCCAGAGAGCTGAGAACTGAAAAGCAGACAAATTGGCCAGGGACGCAGCAGTGGGATCCCTTGAGCAATACGCCAGGAACATGTGAGAAATTCTGGCCCCCCCAAGCATCGACGGCCTATATCAGGAAGTACTATAGATAGCTGAAGGTGACAACTGGATGACTCTGTACTACAAGTATCTGGCAGACGGAACGCTTTTGGTGAACCTTGAAGAGGCTAAGCAAATAGGAAGACAGTGGGCTGGTATGTGATCATCGATGGTATGTTATATTGGCAACGATTTTTGACTCCCTACCTAAAATGCCTTACTCCGGAAGAGGCCAAATACACGCTGGGCCAGGTCCACCACGGTGTATGCGGGTCGCACATTGAAGGGAAAAATCTCGCGTTCAAGATAATACGACAAGGTCGGTTCTGGCCCACAATGCAGTGAGACGCTATGGAATTTATTAGAAAGTGTGAAAGCTACTAGGTTCATGGGACCTTGGCCCATTATTCACATATGGAGCTGCATAGCTTGCACTCCTCGTGGCCATTTGCACAGTGGGGGCTCGACATCCTTGGGCCAATGCCCTTACCTCCGGATAGAGAAAGTTCCACATCGTCGCTATCATCTACTTTGCCAAGTGGGTCAAAGCGACTCCCCTGGCGTGGATATCGGAACAGAAAGCGACGGAGTTCATCCGACAGAGCATTGTTTGTCGGTTTGGGATTTCCAAGGTCATAGTGACTAACAATGGGACCCAGTTCACCAGGAAACGGTTCACCAAGACTATGTGAGCTTGCGCATCAGGCTGGTCACAAATCTGTGGCATACCCTCAAGCTAATGGACAGGTCAAAATCACCAACCGGACACTGTTGTACAGACTAAAGGCTAAGCTTGAAGATGCAGGGAACTCCTAGGTTGATGAGTTGCCCTCCGTGCTCTGGTCGTATCGCACGATCTCGAGAGAACCTACGAGGGAAACGCCCTTCAGCCTATGCTATGGGGCTGAGGCGGTCCTCCCCGTCGAAGTGGGACTTCTTAGCCTGCGGGTCAAATGCTTCAACCTCGCCACCAACTCGCAAAGGCTTAGGGAATACCTAAACCTGCTTTCGGAGGTTTGTGATATTGCCCACCTGAGGACAGTCGCCTACCAGCAACATGTTGCATGACATTACAACAAGTGGGAGAAGGCTCGCCCACTCGAGGTCGGAGACCTAGTCCTTTGGAGCGTAGAGGCGACGAACAAGACTGCCAATAGGAATAAGCTCTCTCCAAGTTGGGAGGGTCTGTTCCTCGTTTCGGCAATTCTCTGAAATGGAGCGTACAAGTTACACTCCTAGGATGGCAAGTTGGTCTCTCAGACGTGGAACGTCACCTACCTCTAGAAGTACTACCAATGATCCGGCACCAAGGTTAGGTAAAGTGTGCATACACGATGATGAATGCTTGTACATGTATCACGTTTCCTGTTAATAAAATTATTGATTTTATATCTCTGTATGACTAGTCATATGAATGCGTGCATGCTTATCATTTCAAACATAAGACGGCCTAGACTGTCCCTAAGTCAGGAGGACCCTCGTCCATCTGTAAACTAGAACCTTGGCTCCGTACCAAGCGACCCTCAAGCGGTCGTACTCGAACTTCGGCTCAACATCGAAAGGCCCAAAGCGGCCCCAAAACCTTGGCTCCGCACCAAGTGACTCTCAAGCTGTCATACTTGAACTTCGGCTTAGCGCTGAAAGGCCCTAAATGGCCCCAAAACCTTGGCTTCGTGCTAAGCGACCCTCAAGCGGTCGAACTACAACTTTGGCTCAGTGCCGAAGGGCCCTAAGCGGCCCAAAAACCTTGGCTCCATGCCAAGTGACCCTCAAGCAGTTGTACTCGACTTTCAGCACGATGTTGAATGGCTCGTATGCTGCCGAGAGAATAGGCTTGGGGGCTTTGGAAGCTCTCACCGAAACGGCCATCAAAACATTAGGGGGTCTAAGGGGCAGGTGTGGGGTGACCTTCTCCAAAAGAAGAGGGCACCCTCAGTCAATGACGGTCGTGGGGTAGGACCATGCATACGGAAGCGACGACGCCCTGAGCAGGGTCGAGGCTGAGATGATATAGTACGGTGGCCTAAGACCCGAAGTTCGGTTGCTGTGACCTGAAAATCCAGTCGGGTCTCGAAAGACTCCACTGGGTATGTGACAACGTCCAATTTACTGGACCAAGCACCCCACTATGTGTGAGATGTAAAGACATTCTCAGTCGAAGGACGAGTACAACGCAAGAAGGTTTCGAATTTGAACCTTGGAGATGATAGCTAAATAGCTTAATTATTACAAGATAGGTTGCAAAGCCGAAAACGATAACATATGCAAGGAAGTGCCAAAAGCTGAAGAGAAAATCGCGTTTCATTAATCATATATACCAAAGGCTACAAGATTGCAGTTGAACAAAACAAAAAGGCTGTACAAGATCTTTGGCTACCCTAGCCGTTCTGAGATCCAGCCCCTTCAGAGAAGTCAGTAAGATGGGCACCCTCTGAAATCCCGTCATTCCTCGAGTCAAAGATCCTTGCAGGAGCACTTGGGAATGCGATGGACAATATTCGACGACAAATGCGAATGCCATCTCAGAATTTGGCCTCCAACACCTAGGCCATCTCCTCCGGGGAAAGCCAAACCCTGAGGTCCTCTAAGATGCGGGAGCTCTGACCCTCTAAGTCAGAGATTTAGCCCTTTGCAACCTGAAGCTCGCCCTTTAGCCACTCGATCTCCCCCCTCAATGTTGCTGTCTCGCCCTCCACGCGCAAAGCCACCTCCCATTTGTAACCTTCCTCGTTCCGGAAGAGCAGGTCATCCCGTTGGGAGAATGCCGCATGAAGGAAGAGCATTGCCCTCGAAATCTACAAAGAACAAATAAAGGAAAGTGAGAAACCATATAACTTTAACGCGTAGGTTAACGAAGGGGTACAGAACTCAGAGAAATCATACCTGAGTGAACAGCTCACCTGCGCCACTGGCCAGGCCAAAGGCAACTCTCGATGTCGATACACCTGGGGGCTCTAGACGCTCAGTAGCCTCCTCCGCAAGGTTGGAGAAGCCTAAAACTGCCAAGGGTGGAGGGACCCTAGGGGCGCCGGCTGCTACGCCACCTTCGCCGTGTCACCCTTTTGAATCACATCAGCCGTAGAAGCCCCAGCGACTCGCTTGAAAATGATGGCTTCCTCAATAGTGGTAGGATCCTGGACGAGCAGCTTAGGTGACGCCTTGGAAGGTGTGCCGGCGGCCTCCAAAATCTCTGCGGGCTCTGGTACGGGCTCCATGGCATCCACCTCAGGATCCCTTCAGGCTCAGGCACGTCAGTCACTGTCACCCCAATGCTCACAGTAGTCACTCCCTGTGGTTCAAGGTCAAAAAAGGAGCTCGATGGGGACTCCCCACAAGAAGTGAGCTTGATCAACGGCGGGGATTAGGGAGTGCTTGGTTGACTCCTCTTGCGGCTGCGATTTCGGCTCCAGCTCAAAAATGGTAGCCCCAGCAGGTGCAACCGACTCGGCCACCAACCTTAGTGACCTCCTTGTGGAGGTTCCTTCGGCAACCCTCAACCTCTTCAGGGCAGCCTCTTCCTCCTCATCCGAGGAGGACTCAAGCGACAATGATGAGCCACTCTCCCTTGGGCACCCCCTCGAAGGTTCCTAAAGGACGATGGCCCTATTCTTCCTCTTCTCAGCATCGGCCGTCGCCTCGCCGCACACAGGCCCCCACTTGGCAGCAGCAAAAGTATCGAAAGTCACTTAAAACCCTTGTTTCGAGAACGTCGTCATATTCCCCCGAATATGGTCAAGCAGTGTCTTCTCCTTCTTCACCTCATCCGTGCTCACCTTCTCCAAAAAGAAGTCACTCACTGAACCCCACTTGTTGGGGATTTCCCAATCTGGCGGTTCTATCAAGAAGAAGAAGTGGTTCTTTTAATTCTTTACTGAATCGGGGTTCTTCCCCGAAAGTGGAAACCAGCGCGAGGAGACATTGAAACCCAGTCCTCCAACTCCATAATGTGAAAGATCGCCTTCACCAAAGTTGACCCAAATGGACTAGGATGGAGGTGGACGAAGGTGTATAGGGTGACCAAGTATCAAAGGGCGTTGGGGTGAAGCCGAGAAACAGGAACTCCCATCGTATCGATAATCCCATACAGGTTGACTAGCATAGGAAAGTGGAGCCCACCTATTAGATGATGCTCATTGATGGTGATGAAACCCTCTGGTGGCACGTTCACCCTGCCCGTCTGACCAAGGGGAAGATAGGCCCACTCGCTAGGAATGCCATAGTTGACCATCAAGGCTGCAATAGCACACGCCGTCAAGACGGACTAAATATCGCCAACTCCTTGGCGAATCGCGCAAGAAAGGGAGGGAGAGCTTTTCTTCTTAGCCACGACTTCCTCAAATGCAAGAAAATACAAAGTGTGGGAAACCTAATACAGTGCTGCTTAAATAGGTGATGCTTGGAAGATGAGGCGGCGTCGCATGGGAAAACACAGTGGACGCCCTAAATGATGGCTGTGACACGCGCCCGTTCAGCGAAGTGCTGCAAGTCCTTCGTAGCAACCCATCACAGCGCCTGACAGACTGCCACCCCACTAACACTGCAGCCATCTGCTAGAATCTCGACAGTCACATCCGCATTTAATGCGGTGATTCTGGCCATCAAAGATGGCAGCAAAAGCCCTTTTAGAGCACAAAGCTACGAATAAAAATGAGCCATTCAAGTGCAACAAATAGAAATAAACTAATTGCTCAGCTAAACAATGAAATTCCATTAAGTATTTTCACTAATAAAGTTTTTCTTTACAGAGAAAGGTGACCAATGGCCGCGGGATATAGCAATTTGTCCCCTTCGGGTCTTGAAGGATCGGGAGCCATGAACTCTATCAGTTCCGTGCGCGTCCTGACATCCGAATTCTGAGAGTCCAAGGGGCCGACGCGGAGGCCTAGAACCGCCAACAAAGCAATTCTCCAGCTAAGCCAAATACCTCCCTGGAATCTCCTTTTTAGCAAAGGAGCCAGCTCTTCCAGCCTAATTCTTGACCTCAATCCAGCCTCCTACTGTGCGTGGGCGACATGTTCCTCCCTAAATCATGCACGACGTCACTCAAATTCCTCCTGAAGAGTAGCAATTTGGTTTTGAGCTTGTAAATTGGCACTGACCAGCTGTGACGCCCTCGTCTCTACCTCCACCATGCTTGCTCAAAGTGATCTACTCGTGCCCGAGTTTGCTCAACCTCTTTAACTACGGCCTACACCCGAGCTTCCATACCCTCCATTGCCCTAAGGACACGATGGAGCAATGGGAGGGCCCCTCTAGGCCTTTAGCACCGCGACGAGGTGGACACCCACGTGACTCAAAATCCAACGGTGTCCTCAAGAACCTCATTGGCCCGATGACAGAAGGCTTCAAATGACAACCCTTCACTACTACTGTGGAAGGCGCAGCATCATCATGACCCCTCAAGGCCTGCACCCCTTGTCTGAATTCCTCAGAGGGAGGTTGAGACTCTAAGGAAGAGGACGGTCTTGCCATCAGTGTCACCACAACGGAGGAAGAGGAAAAAAGACAACTGCAAGATGAGATTTTGTGTCTTTAAGCGGCCAAGGAATGTAAAACCTAGAGGGATTCTTGGCGGTTAAATAGCTAGAATCCTCCATAGAAACGACATCATCCAAATTGAGGAGAATGTTCAACTAACCAGTAGGATCCCCCCACATGGAGGCTCCCTGAAGCGTTGCACCTTCCCAAAGAATGCTATCATAAGGTAGCAACACCAGGGTTTCTAGTGCAATAAATGCGCTAGCACTTTTGACTGATGCAACAACCATCAGTGATGTTTAGCCTCCCAAGGAAAAATGAGCCGGCGACTAGTCCCCTTTAAGTCCTCCTGTCAACAGTCCCCTATCGGACTCAAGGACCAAACATCGGCCAAGGCAACCAGAAGTCACCCATCGCTCGGACCGAGCTAGCGCTTGGGTACGTTTGGCGGCAAGAGGGCTCTATGGCCATTGAGTCATATCACAAGAGAAGGAAAGAGATGCTCAGTAATGTGAACAATGAAGACAAAAACTACTGCTTTTATTCATTAAAGTACTCTTTACAAAGTATAAGGTTTGCGACAGCAAAAGTATGAAAAAGCAAAAAAACAGCAAGAAGCAGGACGTTCAAGATAGTGACGTCACCGGAGGGAGCTTGCTTGGGGAACATGATCACATCAGCTCGTTCTCGTAGCATCACCCAAACTCCAATTCCGCTCCCAGACCGACGCCACTGATGCTGATCCACCACAGAAGGTGCGTCAGAGACCACCATGAGCGAAGGAAAGGCATCCATCACAGAAGTCCTGACCGGGCCACGACTCACTCGCACGCACACCAAAGGGACTCGAGGTTCCACCTCCTCTCCCAGCAGCACATATGAACTACCAACCATGGTAAGAGCCGGCGGCGACACACTATCGAGGGAACAGAATCCCCCGAAACAGTGTGCAAGCCCTGTTCTATACCACCTACAGACTGGAGTCATTGCTAACCCTAAAGGAGGCGCATAACAACAGCAGAGTGGCCGAACCACCCTCATTATAATGAGTAATCGCCCGCAGGATGGATGTGATGACAGGCTTCAACAGCAACACTGGATCTCCCGCAAGTCCATCCGAACCCTTCATGGATACCCACTCCCAGCGGGGCAAGCCAAGGACTTTGCATTTCTTCTCCAAAGAATGACTAAGCATGGATCTCCCCAGCTGGAGAACTCCCAAATTTATAGCCAAGCTAGTGCCTAATGAACTCCCAGGGAATCACGCCACCCAATGGCCGTCTATCATGGAATAGGAAAGACACCAATGTGAAACTTGTTCCAAAGGCACAAATCCTTCCCAACCGAGCTTCGAATCTCTGCGATGGTTGGAAAAGCTGCATATTCGCATGGGAAAGGAGCAACGCCATGAATAGACAAAGGCCAGCGCCTCTCAAGGAGGGCGACATGGAAGTATAGCTGGATCCACCATGGACATGCCAAGCTACGGCTTTGGGTAGCCCCAGGCATGAGGGGCTAATGTTGGGTCCAACTTGGAATGGGCTAAAGACAACAAGGCCCAAACCCCCGTAGAACCCAAAAGGTGCAAGAAAGTGACCCATGCGGTACCCCAGAGCAATGGCCAATCAATGCACTTTTGCAATTTGCCAAGGCAACTGCAGGCGGTGAGAGCCAGAGCAGATAATGCCAACCAATAAGGAGAAAGTCAGTGTTGTAAGCTACGGTGCACGTCACCCTCCCAAGCCACTCAGCCAATCCTCATGCGAGCAGTAGACCAAGCATGGTTAATGTCCGATGACAGTCTCTGTGCCACCGTAAGGCGACAATTGACATCGCTAGCTGCCGCCAGTAGTCAGCAATCAGTGAATCTCGACTTGCCACATGTCGGAGACTCCCACGCCAAAGGTTCTCCACCATAGAGACTACAAATATCCCTTCCTTTCGCATGGAAGGACCCCGATTGAAAAATGGCCATCGATCCTAAAAAGTTTCAATCGAGCAATCCTAGTGAGCCACTCCCCACAGTGCAAACTAAGGAATCCAGCCTCCTGCAATCGCTCAATGCCTACTGCATCTTTGCATCTCTCATTCCCCACTGCATCTTTACTTTCACTCCTGCATCTTTCCGTTCATTGCGAAAATATTTAACTTAAGCATTGGAGTGTTTTCGGTGGAAGGACATCCCGCCGACCTCTGACTTTTTATTTGTAGTGTATGTCGTGCAGGACCTAAGTTAAGAAGAGGGAAGACCGGACCCATTTGAGATCCGACCCAGGCATGGAATCTGAAAGCTCCCTAATCCACCGGAGAACCAGGACCCAGGGACACAATAAAAAGAGAGAACCGAGACCTTGTAGTTGTGTGCCTTGGAGGTTATAGTAGCATCAAAAGTATGATTTTTACATAATTAATTGATAGTGTATTGTAAATCTATATGTTTTATAGTGTATAGAACAACATATATTGATAAATCTAGAGATTGGACACATTTTTTACAGAATGGCCAAAATCCAGTAGACTTATAGGGGTGGAAATGTAATTTTGTACGTCACATGATAATATATTTGTGGACGTACAACTACCTATTAGACTTGTAAGGATACAGATGTAGTTTTCTATATCACATGATAATATATTTATGGGCATGTAATTATCTAAGTGGCCGTGTGTTTCTAGGATAAGGAAAAAGATTAAATGTTTATTTTATACATTGAATTAGTTGGATCTATGTATTTTATGTAAGTTGTTGAGTGGTAATATCACTAAGTATGGCCTAGTAACACATTTGTACATATTTTTGTATGGTAGTGTATACTAGATTTATTATCTATTTATTAATTGGTATTATGTGTAGAATAGTAGTATTCTTTGAGTAATGGACAAATAGTGGTTTGACTATGGGCTTAAAGGACCATAAGTAAAATAAGGAATATTTAATCTTATATTATAAGATGAAAGGATAAGATCTTTTACGAATTTTGATAATTTAGATTTATAATATACGTGATAGGAAAAGTACTATTAAACCCTCCTCGGTGGCTGTAAGATGGGCCAAGTGTAGGATGAGATTGGATATCCTATTTAGTGAAGTGTTACTCTAAAAGTACTTAAGGATGATCGGGGATAAATATGCTAACATTGGATTTGAGATGGTAGAGGTTGACCGTGTAGGGAGGTGATTAGGTGCTCAAGTACGAACATCCACGGTTAGCCTTTTGTTTGATCCATTGAATGATCATATCCCTTGTTCATTGTCATACTACTCCATTGATCATTTCATGGTTAGGTAGAGGATATTGTCATGATCTTGACCCAAACCAGTAATATTAATGATGTTAAATTTAATATTAACTCAATAAGTCGCAATCTAATAATCAAGAATGAGTCCGACATTATATATTAATACCATGAGTGATATAATTATTATAACTCACAGAGGTTATAAAAGTTGCCAAATTATCACTGTCTAACCTTAAAATATTATTATATATACTTCATCCATAATTCTCTATAAGAAAAG
>JAODPA010130497.1:0-16942 GCA_025585075.1 Nepenthes mirabilis | reverse complement strand
TATGCTTCCGCGTCTGTATTGATGTTTGGAGTTTTGTTTCATTTAGATGGCATCTCTCTAGATCCAGTATAGTCGGTTGTGTACTGTATTGGAGTCATGGATGATATGGCAGATGTGTGATCCTGTGTAGTGTGTTGTAGGCTTTGAGTTAAGCCTCTTGATTAGATGTGTGCTTGTGCAGGATGATATTTAAACAGGTTGTATTTTGGTTTTCGTCCAGTTGTAGAGGAAACTCTGTCGAATTTTTTGTAGAATCCATAAGTATTAATTATGGACTTTGGTTTGTGCTGCCATTGACGGAGGTTATTCGATGGAGAATAATCTTGTCCATCACACCTGAAGTCCTTGAAGAGCTTTTGGGAGTCTGAAGATAGTGAATGTATATAGCAAGCTTTTGTGGACGGAAACAATGTATTTATAGTCATGCATGTTATGTTTTATGTTGGGATTCTACTTTTTGCTTCCATAGGGTTCTCCTTATGGAATTAGTATTACTTCCGCATTTTGATTTTGAAATTTTTACAGGTTTCTAGTTGGCATCTCCCTTTTGAATTGGTGTAGTGGATAGGATGTGTTATCTTAGAGCCATGATTATTATGGCATTTTGTTGATACTGTATTTGTAAAAGGAATACATGTGGAAGTCCATTTATCTGTATGGTTGTCCAGATTGTGAAAAATAGATGTTTTTCGTATTGGGTTTTTATCCAATTTTAGGGGAAACTCTGCCCCTTTTTTTGCTGATTTTTATATTATTTTATTTCGTGTATTAGTTTTTTTGTTATTGATAGAGGAAAAAAATCACTCCATCACAGTTGGTATCAGAGAAAGAAGATGCTTTAAGATTGATCGATCTGAAAGCGGAAGCTTAGGTTTAAGTTTAAGTAGGAATAAGGTGGATAGTTAAGATTAAATAGGATGTTTAGGAGTTAACCCTTAGGCTAGTCCTGGATTTTATTGAATTATTGTTAACCTCATTCCTTTAACCCGATTTCTTAGGGTTTATTAATGTTGTGATTGCTTTTGGTTATAGGATATAAGATGGCTAATGGAAGAAGTAGAAGAAATAACTGTGGAGGTGCTTGTACCCCTCACGACCGAGAAGCCGAATACGTAAACTTGTTGGGAAGGATGACAAATGTCGCTAAATCGATAGAGCAATGTTACATGGCTCCGAATGTGCACCTGAGCCTGCTCCAGCAAATCCTGCTCTAACAACGTATGATAAGTTCACGGCAGAGAGAGTGCTTAAATTTTTGGGTGAACCTGATCCAATGAAGGCGAACATTTGGATCCAGAGGATGAAGAAAATCTTTGCGGTGATCCAATGCTTTGATCAAGAAAAGGTCATATTTGCTGTGTATAAGATGGAGGGTAAAGTTGATAGCTCGTGGGACATGAAAAGGAGGGCGTTAGGTGTGCCTAATGATGAGATTACTTAGGAAATGTTCAAAGAAGCTTTTATAGAAAACTATTTCCCATCCAGCCTTCAAGATCAAGAAGAACAAGAATTTATGTGACTTAGACAGGAGAATCAGATGGTAGTAGAGTATGACACAAAGTTTACTGAACTGTCTTGATATGTGCCATATTTTATAAAGGACGAGCTGAGGAAAGCTAAAAAGTTTCAACAAGGATCGAGGGATGACATTATGAGGCAGTTGTTGACTCACAAGCTCTACACATATGCTAATATCCTAGATCGAGCCCTAATTTATAAGAAGGAACTAGAGACATAGAATTTCTTTGCCAAAAGAGCCGCTAGCCGGACGAGTTTTAGCATGAGATCAAATGTAGGGCCCTCAGGGCCATTTAAAAGGGCAAAGACGGCAGACAAGGACAAGAGTAACTGGAGTTCAGTTAGTGATTGGTTCTCAGGGGTCAGCAGCTGACTGTGTTTTCTGTGGGAAAAAGCATATGGGGTATCCTTGTTGCAAGGCGATGGGAGCTTGTTTTAGATGTGGACAGTAGGGCTACTAGATTAAAGTTTGTCTGTTACCCCAGAGGTTGGAAGTAAAGAAGCCAACCATTCCGGCTAAGGCATTTGCAATGATGATACAGGACACTGTGGCGTCTCCAGATGTGGTTGAAGGTACCCTTCTCATTTGTAGAGTTTTTGCTTCTATTTTATTTGATTCTGGGTCTACCTATTTTTTATTTTCCCATTAATTTTGGATTATTTTTTAGCTGTATCAACGCCTATGAGGTCCTCAGTAGTTATTGATATGATGTATCCGGAATGTGTGGTGGAGGTGAATGGGAGATGTTTAATGGTAGATTTGATATTGTTGAATATGGGTGACTTTGATGTTATCTCGGGGATGGACTATTTAGTAAAATATCATGCCAGTATTGATTGTTTTGTAAAAAGAGTTTGTTTTGATATTCCTAGAGTGGAGCCCTTCTTCTTTCAAGGCATTAGGAGGAAGGTGATGCTTATATTGATTTCTGCTTTACATGTCAAACATTTGATGAAAAGTGGATGCCATGCTTATCTAGCATATGCCAACACCATTGGGAGTCACAGTGTGCTGGTGAAGGACATTTTGATGGTATGTGATTTTAAAGATGTATTTTCAGAGGAGTTGCCGGGGTTACCTCCTCGCAGAGAGATTGAGTTTGAGATTCAAATTATTCTAGGTGCTATTCCGATTTCTAAAGCACCTTATCATATGGCACCCACTAAATTGAAAGAACTGAAATTACAGTTGTAGGAATTAGTAGACAAGGGCTTTTTTAGACCGAGTATATCTCCATGGAGAGCACCAGTGTTGTATGTGAGGAAGAAAGACGGGTCTTTGCGATTATGTATGGATTCTTATGAACTGAATAAAATCACGATTAAGAACAAATATCCATTGTCGCATATTGATGATTTGTTTGACCAATTACAATGATCTCGAGTATTTTCAAAGATCGATTTGAGGTCCGAATATTACCAATTGAGGATTAAGTCAAAAGATATGGCCAAGACTGCTTTTCGGATGAGGAATGGCCACTACGAATTTCTTGTGATGCCATTTGGTCTTACAGATACACCTACTACTTTTATAGATCTGATGAATCGGGTGTTCCGGCCATATCTGGATATATGTATGGTGGTGTTTATTAATGACATTTTGATATATTCTAAGAGTCATGAGAAGCATGAGACTCATTTGAGGATTGTTCTCCAAGTACTTCGTGAGGAAACATTATATGCTAAATTGAATAAATGTGAGTTTTGGCTGTAGGAGGTGATATTTTTGGGACATGTGATTTTAAATGGAGGCATTGCTGTAGACGCAAAGAAGGTAGAAGCGGTCACTAGCTGGAGTAGACCTACCTCAGTGACTGAAGTTAAAAGTTTTCTTGGCATGGCAGGATATTATAGAAGATTTGTAGAGAATTTCTCTCGGATAGCTATGCCCTTGACTCGATTAATAAAGAAAGAAGTAAAGTTTGATTGGACTGAAAAATGTGATCATAGTTTTAAGGAATTGAAGGATTTCCTAACAATTGCTCAGATTTTTACTATTCTGAAGGGATCGGGTGGCTTTGAGGTATATTGTGACGCCTCTAAGGCGGATTTGGGTTGTGTATTGATACAACATGGCAAACTAGTAGTTTATGGGTCTAGACAGCTAAAGGTGCATGAGAAAAACTATCCAATTCATGACCTAGAGTTAGTTGCGGTAGTATTTGCCCTAAAGATTTAGAGACATTACCTTTATTGTAAGAAGTTCCTTGTCTATTCGGATCATAAAGTTTAAAGTACTTGTTCTCACAAAAGAAACTTAATATGAGATAAAGGAGGTGGCTTGATTTTCTAAAGGATTATGACTGTGAGATCCAGTATAAACTTGGGAAGACTAATATAGTTGCCGATACTTTGAGCCGCCAATCATGTTTTATGGCAAGCCTTCAGATAAAATAGATAGAGATGTTAGATTATCTAAAGCAATGTGATATTCAGTGGTATGTTTAGGACAATCAGACGATTTTGTCATACTTTTAGGTTCAGGCGGAAGTGATAAATAAGGTTAAGGAAAAGTAGGTAAATGATTCTTTCCTTATGGATATTGTGGGTGATCTGAATAAAGATTCTAGAATCGATTTTAATGTCTGAGTTGATGGAGTATTGAGGTTTAGAGATTGATTGTGTGTACTGGACGATAAGGAGTTGAAGGAGAAGATCTTAAAAGAAGCTCATCGATCGCGATATACAAATCACCCTGGGACTAATAAAATGTATTAGGACTTGAAGAAAATATTTTGGTGGAAAAATATGAAACAAGATATTGCAGCTTATGTGGAGAAATGTCTTGTGTGCCAACAATTGAAAACTGAAAGAAGAAAACCATCTGGGTTATTGTAGCCAATGCCGAGCCCGAGTTGAAAGTGGGAAGACATCGCTATGGATTTTGAATCGGGTTTGCCAAGGACTCCCAAGAATCATAATGCCATTTGGAATATCATTGATTGGCTAACAAAATCAGCCCATTTCTTGGCAATCTGGACAACATATTCTCGTAACAAATTGGCCTAATTGTATGTGAATGAAATTGTTAGACTTCATGGTGTGCCCGCTTCGATTGTGTCTGATATGAATCCCCGTTTTGTTTCGAGGTTTTAAAAAAAGTTTACATAAAGAGTTGGGGATGGAATTGAAGTTCAGTACTACATACCACCCCCAGACTGATGGCCAATCAGAACATACAATTTAGATCCTAGAGGATATGTTAAGGGCCTCAGTGTTGGACATGAAGGAAACTTCGGATAATTATTTTTCCTTAGCAGAATTCGCATATAATAATAGTTATCAGGCGAGTATAAGCATGGCAACTTTTGAGGCGCTATATGGGAGGAAGTGTAGATTGCCAATTTATTGGGAGGAGACCGAAGACAAAAGAATTTTGGGCCCCGAGATTGTTAGAGAAATAGCGAAAAAGATTAAGTTAATTCACGAGAATTTGAAGGTTGCTTAGAGTAGGCAGAAAAGTTATACAGATAAGCGAAGATTGGCGTTAAAATTTGAGGTGGGTGGCTATGTTTTTTTGAAAGTATCACCATCTAAGGGGACGTTTAGATTTGGGGTGAAAGGAAAACTGAAACCATGGTTCATTTGCCCTTTTAAGATTTTAGAGAGGATCGGGGAGGTGGCTTATAGATTAGCATTGCCACCTAATTTGGCAGATGTTCACGATGTATTTTATGTGTCGATACTTAAGAAGTATGTTCACGATCCAATGCACGTTATTGAGTATGAGCACTTGACAATTAACAAAGATTTATCTTATGTTGAGGAGTCGGTACGAATTCTGGATCGGAAGGATCAGATACGGTGTACAAAGATGATTCCCTTGGTGAAAATTCTGTGGAAGAATAATTTGCTCGAGGAAGCGACGTGGGAGAGTGAGGAGGAGATCCGAAACAAGTACTCCCATTTGTTCTCTCGAGGTATGTGTTTTCATTTAATTTGAAGGAAGAAATTCCTATAGATGGGGAAGAGTTCTGAGGCCACGATTCCAAAACATGATAATTTACAAAAAATTAAAATAATAATAATCAAGATGAGACTAAATATACATAGAAGAATGAGTTTCGAAAGTGAAAAGAGAGGAAACCGGGCTGCTGTATACTGATATGCTGCCCAGCAGCACGACACTTGCCACACGCTCGAAGCGTGGCAGCAAGCCCTAAAAACCAGTGAGGCCCCATTCGCTGCTAACCTACGACGCTCGAGTGAGGCACTGGCTGAGTACTTGCGCTCGCTACTTGCCTGTTGTGCGCTCGAGCGTAGGCACAATTTTTTTTCCCACCGACTGATTTCGTTTTTATTATAAAAGGAGAAGGGGAAGGGAATTATGGGTAGCGAATGCAGAAGCATGAAAGAGGAAAGGAAGGAGAAGAAAAGGGAAGGGTCTCTCTACCAATTTTCATCTGATCAAAGTGAGGAAAATAGTAAATCGGGTGATGGCAAGTGTATCTCCAACTTTTTTTTCTTTTTTACTGCATTTTGTCATCTATATTTTGATATTCACATTCTAAAACCCTCACCCCCTAAGCTTTGTCACAAATTATGCATGTTTCTCATAATTTCTTGGTCAGATTTTGTGTATATATATGATTATCGTAAATTGTGGCTTCGATTTCATGTTTGGTTCATGTTTTGGCATTTGATTATTGTCCAGACAACTTGCTTCAAACCCTAGCTCAAAAATTTGGGGATATTTGATTTGAAAACTTTGAGAAATGTGATGAGAATGTTGTTTGACTAATTGTTAAGCTTGTTGGAGGAATTTTATTTAAAGTTTTGAAAAAAAACTACACCGTTAGTCTTTCCAAGAGTATTCCAAACCACTTGAAGAATTATTGTAAGAGTTTGATTTTTCCCTTGAGGCATGTTGAGTTAAGATTAAAAGAATATGAGCAAGAATTCCTTCGGTTAAGTAAATTATTAAGAAATTGGACATAGGACTATTATTCAGTCAGGTAATATTCTCCGACATGCCTTAAAATATTACGGTGGTAATCGAGGATAATTCTGTCCATGGAGTTATATATGGTCCGCTCTTCCTCAGGGCGTTAGCCTAGAGGATAGAATTTCTGTATCTGACCTGCCTTCAAAAGGTAATCTTGTACTGATCTCGCCAGAAGGGATATTCCTGTTCTGAATCTGGCCTTTGATTGTGTGCGTAACACAATCTATCATTGATTATTCACCTCATTGGGTAATAAGGTCTACTAGTTTGGTCCTTCGGATAGTAAAGTTGGAATTCCAGAATTTATAAAGTTTGATTTTGGTTTCTGATTTCTGATGCCTATTATACTAATTTATGATTTCCGAAACATGTGATACTGATTTATGCTTTCTCCTGTTTCCTTGTATGTCTTTGTTCTTCGGATAATTCCATATTTTTACTTATCTGTACGTATGTTTTGCACGAAAGCATTACACTTGCATGCTTTTACTGTACCTTGCAAGATTTCGATTCATTCTTCTATTTTTCTTCCTCCAGATGAGACCATAGAGTTGATGCCAGATGAACAGGAGTAAAGGAAGAACTTAGTTAAGGAATTTTAGGGAAGACCTGAAGTCCTTGAATAGCTTTTGGGAGTCTGAAGATAGTGAATGTATATAGTAAGATTTTGTGGATCGAAACAATGTATTTATAGTCATGCATGTTTTGTTTTATGTTGAGATACTACTTTTTGCTTCTGCAAGGTTCTCCTTATGGAATTAGTATTTCTTTCGCCTTTTGATTTCAGAATTATGTAGGTTCCTAGTTAGCATCTCCCTTTTGAATTGGTATAGTAGATAGGATGTATTATCTTGGAGCCACGGTTATTATGGTGTTTTGTTGATCCTGTGTTTGTGAAATGTATGAGTGTGCAAGTCAATTTATCTTTATGGTTGTCCAGATTGTGAAAAGTAGAGGTTGTTTGTATTGGGTTTTTGTCCAATTTTAGGGGAAACTCTGTAACGACCCGATCCCGAAACATGATAACTATGGAGTGATCAAGTTAATAATAATCATAATTAGGCTTAAGAATAATGGAAAAAAAATGGATATTGAAACAAAAAGGAGCAAATAGGAAGAAAATGGAATCGGCCCTCGAGCGGTCTTCGAGCACCGGAGAGGTGCGATTTTAAGAACACGGCCACCCGAGGCGAGATGGGAGCGGTGCAAGCTACGAAGGTGGCACTCGATGGGCGCTCGAGTGCTAACCCAGGCGCCATTTTGCAAAAGGGAGTGCTCGAGTACCGCTTGACAGGCGCTCGAGAGCCCCGACTAATATAAAAAGAGGTGTGCATGTTTTCTTCAAACATTTTCGGCATTTCCATGAGGAGAGGAGAAGGAGAGGAAGAAGGGAGAGGAGAAAGAAGGAAAAAGAAGGGAAATCCGGTCGATCCACTTTGATTAGAGTAAGAATAATAGTAGATCAGGCTCACTTCAGACCTCATTTTCTATTTATACCACTTTTAAATATCTCCATGTTATCGTTTATGCTCTAAAATCCTTGTTCATTAAGATTTGACAAGAATAATACGTGAATCTTATGACTTTTGAACTAGATTTCATATTTACATGTATATATAGTGACTTGTGATTCCGATTTCATGATTTGGTGCATATTTTGTGTCTGATTATTGTTCAGAATATTTGCTCGAAACCCTAGCTCGAAAATGACTTGAAATCTTGAATTTTGTTCATGTTATATGTATGTTTTATGAACTATAGCATTGATTTTGTAATTTGGCCGATGTTTTATGCTTAATTTACACCCGAAAGCTTCGTATGGAACCCTAGAACAAAAAATTAGGAATTTATGTTTGGAAACTTGAAATTTTGAGGTTCAAATGTTAATCGGTACTTTGTTAAAGTTTAATAAATGATTTGAATTTGAAAGCCTTACATGGAACTGTACTATCAAAATTATGAAAACTTTTGAAATCGTCTGAAAGAGTGATTAAATGAAACTTAGACTTGGCTTTCAAATATGATGAACTTTGATTATAAAATTTTGAGCAAATGTATTTAATTAATGTAATTAGTAAGAAAATCGGATCTAGAACTGTCATACAGTCAAATAAGGTTCTCTGGCATGCTTTGAAACATTATAGTTGTGGTAATCGAGGATAAATATCAAACCTTTGGACTATCAAACTATCAAACCATCGAATCATAAATGATAATAAATACTATCGAACCATAAATAAAAATAAA
This sequence comes from Nepenthes mirabilis, assembly GCA_025585075.1. Taxonomy (NCBI): domain Eukaryota; kingdom Viridiplantae; phylum Streptophyta; class Magnoliopsida; order Caryophyllales; family Nepenthaceae; genus Nepenthes; species Nepenthes mirabilis. The sequence continues at coordinate 8,232 of JAODPA010130497.1, read as the reverse complement.
TACTATCGAACCATCGAATCATAAATGTGTAGAATGAACACAATCTATCGTCGATTATTATCCCATCGGCTAGTAGAGTATACTAGAAGGGTCCCTAGAATATCGAACTAGAATTCCTGAATAACAATAAAACTACTTCATGGATTCCGATACGTATTTAAATGAAATTATGTTTTCTTCCTATTTCCATGGATGTCATTGTTCTTCTGATATCGCTATGAGTTCCATTCTATATATATAAGTTATGCATGAAAGCATGAATTATGATTATCGAAACTAGCTTATATCGAATTATGTTTTCTCATGGTTTTTGTATATGTTTATGTTTCGTGGCAATTTCCATGATCCTCTGTATTTTTGTTCTGCATGAATGTATTTCACTTGCATATTTTATGGTACACTGCTGGGCTTCGGCTCTCTCTTCTATTTTTCCCTCCCGTCCAGATGGAACTATAGAACTGATGCTAGACGAAAAAGAATAGCTAGAGCTTAGCAAAGAGTTTAACGGAATTCTGAAGCCTCCTAAAGGATCTTTTGGGAATTGTTATTAGTGAATGTAAATAACTAATTTTGAAGAATGGAATTATGTATTTCCAGCAATGACATAACTTGTTTCATGTTGGAATATTGATTTTGCATATGTAGGTTTTCTCTATGGATATAGTTGCTTCTGCTATTCTGATTTTGGGTATGTATAGGTCCTAGATAGCATCTCTTATATGTTTTTGATACAGAGGATAGGATTTATTGTTGGAGCCATAGATGATATGACAATTTGTGGTCCTATGTATGTGTGTTGTTGGGTGATTTGTAATATTTAAATAGTTGTGTGCTTATACAGGTTATTTTGTACAGGTTGTATATTTGGTTTTGATCTAGTTGTAGTGGAGACTCTACCCAAATCTCTGCAGGATTTAAATGATTTAAGTTTTTGTATGGATTTGACGGAGGGTCCTATATGGACTAAGATCCGTTCCATAACAAACTCTACCCATTTTTTTTTGTAGATTTTTATATTATTTTATTCTGGGCATTAGTTTATTTGTTATTGACGGAGGAAAAAAATCGCTTCGTCACACTTTTCTTTCTCTTGTTACACTTTTTATTCCATTCTCTTCGGGTATTTTTGTTCAAATGTCGGCTTAGACTTATAGTTTGTAAAACCCATGTCTTGAGCATCATTATTTATCGATCATGTGTCCGATTTGTAGTTTTATGCAGTTTTGTGCACATGAAAAACTCTAACCTATTCCTCAACATTTTTACCAGTTTATTTTGGGGTTTACACATGATTTAGCTTTAGATAATTGAAACCCTAGCTCTGTGAATATTTTTACCTTGATTGTTTGATGTTTATTTACATATAAATTGTATATGATCTTTTGTGTGTTCCAAAAATTATATTGTGAACCGTTTATGAAGGGATTCGTTGTCTGAAAGCTCTAAAGTTATATTTGGCTCAACATGGTAAGGATTTTCTAATTCTTCACAAGCTTTATGTTAATTTGTGTAAGGTACGAGTATCTAAAATATAGTAAATTCTAGTAATTAAATTGATGTAATGAAGTTTGGAAGAAGTGAAATTGGAAAATAATTGAGAAATTAACCTTAGTGCAACAAATTGTGGGGCTGAGCCTGCTGAAGGCTCGAGCCCTGAAGGAGGCGCTAATTCTAGTAGGGTTGGGCTCGCTGTTGGCTCGAGTCCTGAAGGAGGCGCAAATTCCAGTAGGCTTCGGGCTCACTGTTGGCTCAAGTCCGGATGACGGCACCAAATCCAGTGGCGAGGGTGCCCATTGCAGGCTCGCCATGTGCTTGAGCACACCACGCTCGCCTGCTTAGTACTGGAGCGCTAGTTTGATAAATTTGGCACCGACTTACTGTTTTACGTTTTAAATAGGGAAGGAAGAGTCAGAAAAGCCATGACTCGAGCAGAGCACGAAGGAGAAAAGGGAGGAAAAGAGAAGGGGAAGGGACTCTCCACCAATTTCGGCTCAATCAGAGTAAGGAAATCAGTAAATCAGGCTGAGGGAAGTGTACCCTAAGCTTATTCTTCCTTGTTGTTGTTTTTTGATGTCTCCACTTGGGTATTATTACTCTAATACCATCCTCCTCTAAGTTTTGTTATGTATAATACATGTTTTCTAGATTTCTTATGATTTTATGGATAGATTTCATGTTTAAGTATTATGATTTATGGTTCCGAATTTGTGATTTGGCTTAGATTTCATGTTCGATTTGTATCTAGAATATTTCTCGCAAACCCTAGCTAAAAAATGAAGGTACAAAATTGTTCCAAACTTTAAGTTATCAGGTAAAAATGTTATTTGATGAATTATCTAAGATTATTAGACATTTTTATCTGAAATTTGCCAAAAAGTCATACAGTCTGAAAATACTGAGAACTCCAAGATTTATCTAAAGACTTAGTTGTGTGAATTTGAAGCGACTTTCGAAGTATGATGAACTAAGGCCTTGAATTTAGAACATGAATACTCTAAGTTAAGTTAAAATTAGTAAGAAATTAGACCAAGGTTTGTTATTAGCAAGTAGTATTCTATGGTATGCCTTAGAATGTTATAGTGATAATTGAGGATAATTTCGTCTTTAGAGTGATATGTGGTCCAATTTTCTTGGGGTGTTACTATAGAGAAATTTGACTTTTGATCATCCTACCCTCAGGATGCAAATAAGGAGGATTTTGACTTTTGATCATCCTGCCTTGGGATATAAATAAGAAGGAAAACTTTAGCTTTGGGTTATGTGGAGTGAACATAACCTATCCTTGATTATTCATTCCTTTAACTAGTAGGGCCTACTAACTTGGTTCCTCAAGAAATAAAAGTTAATCTAAAGGAAAAGTAAGCAGAGCTAATTTATATTGTCTGATTAAGATAAGTGGAAGGAATAATTAAATAAAAATATAAAAGAAATAAAAATCAAGATTTTATTTCCAACTTCATGTTTATACATCATTTCATGCTTTTGCCTTCTCTATATGTATTTTGATTCCTAATCCATTCTATGTCTTTCTTTCCTCTTATATTTGTACTTTATATAAAAGAAAATTACATGTCATTATTATAGTACCTTGTTGAGCTATTGGTTCACTTATTGTTGTTTTATCTATCCTTCTAGATGAAACTGTAAAGCTGATACCTGATGAGAAAGAATAAGAAAAAGGATTAGTTAAGGAAGATTACTGGATCTTGTAGACTTGGGTGATTTTGGATGTTAATGTATTGCGAATGAAGTCAACTAATGTTTTGGATGAATATTATGTCTTAATTTGCATGTCATGTTGTATTTATTATGAATTATTATTATACTTCCACATGTTAATTTATGGATATGGTATACTTCCAGAGGTTTTGTGACGGAACAGATTTTTTTTTTTTGTCCTTAGAAGTTTCCGTCAAACAGAAACACAATTGAAAACCCAAACTAAATCAATTATATGCAACACAGGATCTCAGATGCCATCTAGGACCTATATACTTTCAACCATAATAAGTATAGCGGAAGTTTTTCTAACATTTGCGGAATCATTCATATTCATTCCAAAATATTCTTTTCCGAGTACATAGCCAAAAATATCCAACCACAGATGTCCGTCAAGTCATTACAATAATATTTCTCCAAAATAGGCTTCCGAGGTCTTTAATAATCCTTCAGACAGCTCTAGTCGCACCAACTCGTCAGGCACAAGCTCTAAGCCTCGTCTGTAGGGGGAAAACATAAAACAGTGAGCCGAAGCTCAGCAAGGTACATGCATATGAGTAGTAAAATGATGATGTAAAACGGTCATGTCACTGTGCATAAATAGAACGGTTAATCAAAATGCAGTCCAAGAAAAATAGAGAAAACATACCTTGACAGTATTATACTTCAGAAATACGGTAAACGGTATGTAGTAACGTAACATATCGGTAATCGGTACGATAAACGGTGAACAGAACATATCATATCGGTAACATTATTTCATATTCGATAATCGGTACTTCATATTCGGTAATCGGTACGGTAACATAACATATCAGTAAAATAGTAAACAGTACTTCATATCCTATCGATAACATAACGGTACTTCATATCGGTACGGACCATGCCAGTATTCCCTACTAGCTGTGGGGGCGAATAATCGAGGATAGATTGTGTTTACTCCATACAATCTAAGGCCTGTAACGGTAATATTCCATCTCACGGGATCGGTACGGTATGCCACCCGAAGGTAGGCCGGTAACGGTATCCCTCTAGACGGTAACGCCCCGAGGGTAGGGCGGACCACGAATAACTCCATGGACAGAGTTATCCTCGATTACCACCGAAAAGTCCTAAGGCATGCCGGAGAACCTTTCCGAACTGTAGTCAGTCCCGGGTCTTAAAATAACTATAACAGAAACCATTTCTTTACCGAAAATCCATTTTTCAATCAGACTTTCATAATACATCTTCAGCTATTTTCATGAAAATTTCCTTGGTACATGTCGGTACATATTTTCGGAATAATTTATACTTGGAGCCGATTTAGATTTTTATTCAGGGAAGGGCCGGAGCTCTTTTCTCATTTTGGGGGAGCCGGTCTCATTATCAGCGAGGTTCATCTTTTTCAAAATGCAGGCGTGCCCAAAGCCGGGGTGTGAGAAAAGCCGGAGTGCACGGGAACCGGAGTCTTCAAAACCGGAGTGCACAGAAGCCGGACTTTATTCTGGACGGAGTGAATTTATACTCAGGGGGACGGAGTTCATTTTATCGAAGGATGGAGCTCGTGTTCTCGAAGGACGGAGTACTTTTCTTTAAGGACGGAGCTCTTTTGGACGGAGTACTTTTCTTAAGGACGGAGGTCTTTTGGACGGGGTACTTTTCTTAAAAAGGGCGGAGCTCTCTTTTGGGCAGAGCTCTTTAAAGGGATGGAGCTCTCTTTTGGACGGAGCTGTTGAAAAAGGGACGGAGCTCTCTTTTGGACGGAGCTCTTAAAAAGGGACGGAGCTCTCTTTTGGACGGAGTGTGTAAACTCAAAAGCCGGAGTTCTTTTTCTTTGTTAAGGCCGGAGCTCATTTGGGACGAAGTGCTTTTCACAACTGGATGAAGTGCTTTTTACTGAAAACCGGAGTACATTTAAAGGCCAAAGTTCATTTCACATCAAGGGACGGAGCTCAGTTTCTAATACAAAGCCGGAGCTGATTTTTAAGAACGGAGCTCTTTTACGTGCAAAACCGGAGTTCGTTTGTCCCTCTTTTGACAGAAACAGGAGTTCAAAAGCCGGAGTTCATTTCACTCAGGGGCGGAGTTCATTTTACTTATCAGGACGGAGTTCATTAACAGGACGGAGTTCATTTTACATTAACAGGACGGAGTTCATAATAACAGGACGGAGTTCATTTTACTATCAGGACGGAGTTCATTTTACATTAGCAGGACGGAGTTCATTTTACATTAACCAGGCAGGAGTTCTTTTTACCAACAAAGCCGGAGTTCTTTTTATGAACCAGGCAGGAGTTCTTTTTATCAACAAAGCCAGAGTTCTTTTTGGACGGATTACTTTTCTTAAGGGACGGCGCTCTGTTGGACGGAGCTCATTTTCATGTTAAAAGCCAGAGTTCATTTTTCTTTAAAGACGGAATTCTTTTTCAAAAGCCGGAGCCCAAAGCCGAAGTTCAATTTTCATTAAAGACGAAGTTCATTTCACTATCAGGACGGAGTCCATTTTACTAAAAGGGACGGAGTTCATCAATCAGGACTGAGTGCATTTTCATTAAAAGGGACGGAGTTCATCAGGACGGAGTGCATTTTCATTAAAAGGGACGGAGTTCATCAGGACGGAGTGCATTTTCATTAAAAGGGACGGAGTTCATTTCTCAAGGCTGGATCTCATTTTCTATTACGAAGCCGGAGTTCTTTCTTTCATTGCGTAAACTCAAAGCCGGAGTTCATTTTCAATTTCAGTTCAAAGTCAAAATTGCAAGCCGGAGTTCATTTTCAATTTCAGTTCAGAGTCAGAACCACATGCTGGAGTTCATTTTCAGTTTCAGTTCAAAGTCAGAATACAAGCCGGAGTTCCTTTTTAATACGAAGCTGTAGTTTATTTTGGGTTGGGGCCGGAGTCCATTTTTCAGTACAAAGCCGGTTTCATATTACATGCCAAATGCCGGTTTAGTTTTACATGCAAAATGCCGGTTCGTTTCATATGTCAAATGCCAGTTGTAACGTTTAGTCCGGATTTCATGTAAGTCCAGAATGTAGGAAAACAGGCGTCATGAATTTCAGAACAGATTCAAATAGAAACTGAAAACGTGTTAACGTCCGATTACTTGCAGCAAAACAGGGTGCAGTATATTTGCTAATGAACTGAAAACTGAAGTTAAAAACGGCGTCCGAAGTACACTTGCCGGAGAGTTGGGTTGCCTAATTTCGAATTCCCGAAGCGTTCTCCTTTCCTCTCTTCCCTTCACACCCGCCGAATTTTCCTTTCCCTCTCCCTTCGCATCGATCGATTTATATAGAGAAAAGAGTTGGTGGAGTAAATCGGGTAGGTTACCTGCCCCGTACTTGTTTTCAGGGGGTAACGAGGTTGTTTCACCTGCCTCATTCAGTTGCCGCTTCGTCGCCGCTTCGTTGGATTCCAACGAGTTAGGTTTTCTCCCGTAGGCACGTGCTCGGCCGATCTTGAGGGGCCGATTCTAATTGAGGCAAAAAGGGCGGATCGAATTGTTGAGCCGTTTTGCGTAAGGCGCCTTCACGCTACTTAAGGGCCGGTTCCAATTTACTCATAGGAGCCAATTTCGCTTGTTGTAAAAGGGGCAAGGCATTTGTAAATTTTGGGTCTCACAGCATACGGGTCGATTTTTATGGGCCGCTTTTACATCAGGAGTCGATTCCGAATTCAATTTTGCCCACTTAATGGCTGTTTTCGCGTGTTGATAAAAAGGGCAAACTTATTTCAAACAGTTGAAGTTTTGGATCTCACAGGTTTGATTTTGGAATTATACAGGTTCCTAGATGGCATCTCTATTAGATCTAATATGGTAGTTGTAAGAACTATGTTGAAGCCATGGAGGATATGGCATCGATGTTGATCTTGTGTATGAGTTGTGTATATGTTGTAGTTGAATGTAATTAAAATTTTGAGGTCTATAGTTTGAAAATGTGTGAGATCATGATCCCGAAACATGATAATTATGGAATAATTATGTGGATGAATATTATGTGTGAGATTCCCAAATCAAAAATAGAATTAACATGAGGCAAGGCATATCTCTCTACATAATATTAGAATATTGATGAACTTGGTAAAAATCTGGGGACTTTTAATGAAGAAAACGCCACCCGAAGCTTTCCCGCTCAAAACACGCTCAAAACAGCCACCGCTTGATGCATGCTCGATTCACCGCTCGAGCCGAAACAACAAAAGCCCAGCCGCCTAATGCATGCTCAACGCCGGCTCAAGCGAAGCTTCCAGAATCCTCTGGAAAGCTCCACCGCTCGCCTGGCGCTCGAGCGGGGGCTCGAGCGGAAATTCCAGAACCTTCTGGAAAAATCCCGCTCGCCAGCCGCCCTCCAGAATTCTCCAGAATCCTCGGGCGCTCGCTGCTCGCCCGAAGGGCGCTCGAGCGGCCCGAGGTCTATATAAAGGCCGCCAGCGGGCAGGAGGCAAGCGCGGGGGAGAGGAAGAGAGAGAGGAAGAGAGAGAGGGTAAGAAAGAGAAGGAACCATGTGAAGAAGAAGGAAGAAAATGAAGGCTCCCGAGGCCGATTCCGAGCTCAAGCTAGCTGGAGAAAATATGGAACACATCGAGGCAAGTATTCTCATACTCACTATTTGTTGTACTGTGATCATTAATAGAATTATCGTTCCAATATCTATTCAAACGATGAAAACTCATAGCCCATGATTAATAATGAAAGAATATCCTAAATGAAAGTCTAAGAAATAGATCACCACATCCCGACCATGCATACGAAATAGCCGAACAATCGATCTCATGAAGTTCTATCCGTTCACAATGATCGGGCCCCTTAACAAAATGCTATTACTGTTCACATGGAGTAAATGAAAAGTAAATGGAAAATATACATCTCCTTGATGTGAAAACTATGACTAATGGGCATTTGAAATCGTAAGATTCAGTAATGGGCTTTGGAGGACCCCAATGAGATTGACTCATCGACGATAAGGAATTCCAAATCCGCTGGAATACTGTCAAACATGCTTATGAACTATGAAAAATGCTAAAGT
>JAODPA010130486.1:0-16943 GCA_025585075.1 Nepenthes mirabilis | reverse complement strand
TGTCATTAAACTTCTATTACTGTCTCGTACTTTAGATTAAATCTTTTATATAATATATCTTTGGATAATTTAATTTTTTCAAATAAGCTAGTACAAAGTATAATACCACAGAGCATAGCATTTTCAGGGTATAATATATTATCGACCTTTGAACAATAGCAAAAAATATTTAAAAAACACCAAATGCACGTAATTGGATTGGAAACTGATTTCATAAATATTAGTCATTTAAGATTTATACCATCTATAAGATATAGTCTTACGTTATATTCCTCAATATTTATCATGTCCGCCACTGGAGAAGCACATCCAAAGCATAAGTTTTGAAAAATAGGTGATAATTCTAAATTGTCGATGTTATTGAGTAATTCTAACGACATAAATAAAGCATTACATATCTAAATATATTTAGATATTATTGCTTCTAAAATCATAGATGCATCACAATATATTAGTATGTCCACTCAGATGAAAATTTCTTCCACCTCCAATGCATACAAGTCAAATGCTCCTCAGTATCATTGGAATCCAATGTATTCTCCTATTTGTAGCTTCTTTTCTATGTCCAAAGAAGTAGGCTTCTTCAAGTATTCACTTTGATAACCTCAATGATAGGTTCAAAAAATCTCTTCATATATTTGGTTGCAATTCTAATACTATCTCCCATCATAAAATAGTTATAAACCAATTTATTGCAAGATTTTTTTTTTAAATAAAATTTTTTCGTAATAATTTGACTGAATTAAAATGTAACTTAATCGATGAAATTTAGAAAATGGCAGAAGAGAACAAGAGGGAAAGGGGGCATGCAGGTATAGAGAAAAGAAAGGAAAAACAAAGAAAAAAATTCAAGAAATAATCTAACCTCAAAAAAATTAGAAACTCATTGTAACCATTTCATCAATCATTCACAATATTAACAATACTCCCCAGTGAAGGCATCCTTATCCTTAAAATGGGTTGAAAATTGGTCCTTGTGTATTACATCCTGAGTAGTACATCAATAATAAGATACTACACTAGCATGATGTGGTCATTTTATTCTCAAATATGATCATGAGCTTGCAAGCAAATATGTCCAATCTTATATCACCAGAGTGCTAGACACAGTTAGTAGCAAACTTGTTGATAAAGATACGACCATTTTGCTTGCAATAATTGAGGAAGAGTAATCTGATGTGATGGAATTATTGTTGTGTTGCCCTTACTGTTTGTGTTGTTTCTGGGATCTGGTTCTCGAATTTGTTGTTCCCCACTGATGTATATATGATTGAATGTGACTGTCATTTGAAAAAAACCCAAATTTGATGATTATTTGTTGTCTTATCGTGTGCATAGAAGATGGATCGATTAATTTTGAAGCTGCCCTGATCAGCATTGGTCTGAACCTGGACAATTGATGGATCGACAGAATGATTTTCTGAATCTGAAGCTGGAGGGGCAGTAGTGATATCTTCATAATCAATATTTGCCTTCGGACAATTGATGAACTGAATTTCTCTGGACTTCTTGGGTTGTATGTGTGTCCGCACTTCAGTCATAAAAGCATCTCCATTTCGTTGAATCTGCCCTCAACAAGATATTTATCGATTTGGGTTGTAAACTCTCTTTATCCCAAGCTGAAATTGGCGTTTTTGTGTATGATATTCATGTATGTGACGGCCATTGAAGATGGAGCTTATTTGCAGAGTCTTCACTTGAGAATCATGAAATGCCCTGCAGTAGCTATTCATTTTTTACTTGAATAGTTGCTAAAATGACTGAGTTGGAACTACAATACTGAAGTTTCTATTTCAAGGATCCAGCCGCCTATTGCTGCTTCTTGCCGTTGAGATGGCAATTAGAAAGTTGTCCCTGAGTTGCTGTTGCAGATTTTTTTTATGTTTGGCAGACTTCAGAAGGCAGTGTACAGCATGTTCAGCTGGATGAATCTGAATTTATTTTCTAATAGAAATTCATAGCTCCATTGCAACTCCTCCTGCTGCTATACATAAAAGAATGCAGATTTACCGGTAGCTATAGTTTCTGGTGCAAAATATCCAACACTCTGCAAGAATGTCAAGTGCCTAATAAAATGCTGCTGCAGGATCAAAGGTCTTACAATTCAGGAAGCCAATGTTACCAAACCAATCTTCAAGAATTTGGAATGAATCCAAGAAACCCATAAAAACAAAATGTTAATCTAGAATTTTGCTTTAAGTTGTTATTGTGCAAGAAAGCAGATTTATGCTATGCAGACTTTTGAATAAGAAGAGTCGATTTGAAGCATCAGATGTTTTAACAACAGAATTCTATTATTTCAATTGTAGGCAGTGCATTCATTTTCAATGAACCATCACATGAACTGTAGTGCACTAGTCCTCAACTAGAATGCCAGGACAGATTTACAGGATGTGGTTGCAAAATTCATAGTCTTGCTTCTTGCTGAATTAGTAGCTACAGTAATATCCAGACTGTTGCAGAAGGATCAGTTGTGGTTGTCCAGGGCCAACAAACTAATTTCAAGTGCATTAACTGAGATCCACGAGTCAAGAACTTCCAGATTCACCAACTTCACAATAGCCAAAACGTTATGGTGCAGAAATGAAGTCAAAACTACCAAGCAATGATTGATAAATTCAGATGTCGCTACAGAAGAATTGCCTGTGCCAGAAGCATATCCATTAGGGTGTATTTTTGTGACAGCAAGAAGAAATATAAGGACTTGAAAGATCAATTTCAGAATGTAGCCACATAGTTGTACTTCGGATAACTCAGCAAGAATTCAAGAACACTCATGCAGCAAGACGTCTATGTGCCAACTTATAAATTTCAAGAAAACCAAGAATTTCAGCAAGATTGTCTAACCACTTCAAAAAGTATCACGCAGCAAAGAGCAATGATGTTGCAGAAGCATCCAAGAAAAGTGCTGAATGTGAGATGCTGCTGTACATGAAGGAACAAAGGCCTGGAATTAAGAAGTATATGTAAGAATCAAGATTCCAGAACTCCACTAAGGCTACAGATTCAAGGTAGTCAGAACTTCTTGGAGAAACATGTAATCTGCCAAGAACACTGGTTGATGCTACACACCAAGAATACCAAGATCATTGACCAGCTACAGAACTGATGCAAACACCAGTTGTTACCACCCCTCAGTTACAGAACTGGATCTTAGTTTCCAAGGAGTTGATATAGGAATGCAGTTCTTGAGAGTTCTTGACATCTGAATAGCAAGATCAAGAACTAGAATAAGAACTGAAATTTTCTGAAAAAAATTTTGTGGATATTTGGTGATCGAGAACCAAAATTTTCAAAGATTGAAGCTTGCTTTAATATCAATTATTACATAATTGTTTGAATGAATTAGAACAAAACTAAGAAGAGAAAATTTAGAGAGGAGTAGGGGAAAAACAAGATGGAAGGGGGCCTGGCAGCATATAGAAAAGAAAGGAAAAGAGAGCACGGGATTCAAGAGAGAGTCTAAACTCAATAGGATTAGGAATTCACTTCAACCATTTCATTCATCATCAATTGCAAAATCTATTGCAAATAATTAGGACTATTTATAGACCAAGACCTTTCCTCAGCTATTATTACCGTAATGGCCTCTAATAATAACAACCTCGTCTCTTCATATGCTATTGTCAACTAGCGTTGTTGATTGTCCACTCCTATTCAATGGTAATATGCTTACATAATAGAAGACAAGCAATGTTGCTTCCAGCCTTTGCCGGGAGTAAGCAACATGAGCTTCAATAGCATCATGAATTCAAAAGGAATGCAATGCAACTTCTGTGAAACCTCCTCAAAACTGCTCATCCGTATACGTTGTTTTACTTGAAAAGTCTTGGATTAACCTTTTGTATACTTTAACATGTTCATGGGATATGAAAATATATAGTGAGCTCTATCACTAATTTTGCTTCCCAAAATTAACCAAAATCAAAGTCATCCTAACAATGCATTTCTATTTATAATTCCTAGAACGAGAGGTTCGTTTGGTTAAGACCAAGAATGGCAACAGAAGCCTCCGGATTCATAGGTTACACTAGGTTGATTCTCATGATGTCCTCTGCATAACCATTTCATCGCGAAGAGATGATGTAAATGAAAGTTGAACACTCTATGCTCAAATGAAGGTTCAAGAAGATGATGAGAATTACTTTAGATGTTTAGATATAGCTTAATGAAACTAGAAAAAAAAAAATCATCTTATATATATATAGGCCACAACATGACCATTTGAGAGTAAGACAAACAAAATCTAACCACTTAAAAAAAGACAAAATGAATATAACTATTGAGTAGTAGGTCAAATAGAATACGACTATATAAAATTGAACAACAAAATAGCATCATTGAGGGTTAAGTTGAAGAAAATGTATTTAAAAAGTTTTTAAGACTCAAACAGTTTTTAAGTAGTATAGATGAGTAATATAAACAATCATATGCCTCATATGTTACTGTAGCAAACATCTAAACTTAGAACGATAACATAGACTAATTAAGACATTTTAAAAAGACAGTCCAATGTGATAGTATAGACAGGCTAATTTAAACATTTTAAAAAGACAATCCAATATAAATACTATAAGAATGTCACAAATTTAGGGTTAGTTAACTACAATTTAGTATGTATGAACCAAATATCTAAAAGTTGACACTTCTCATTTAGGAGATCTTAAGTTAGCAACTAATAATTGGGTTCTTGGACATTATATTTACAATTTTTTTATTTGTCAACAAGATTGTTTTTGCTTTACTTTTCTACGCATTTTATTTATCTTATTAAGCATGTTCAACTGATGTGATTTTGTGTGGTCTATTAGCACAATTTCTTTACTTGTAACAAGTATGTGTTGATTTTTTATCCGCCCTATTACCACAATTACTTGTAACTAATCCAATCCAATCCAAAAACCAAACTCTCATTATTTTTCTGACAATTTCTCTCCAATATAATTCCAAGCCAAAAAATAAAACCAAATTTCGAATTCAATTTGGATTTTAATCTAGCTCCAAATCGAGAACCCCTCACTTTTTCTTTTCCAATTTACAAGGTTCATTAGTAACCAAAAAAAAGGATATGAGTTAAATTCATATCAAATATGAATTCACAATAATCAACCACCACTTGTGCCATCCTTACACCTTATGTACCGCTATCTTTTGAAAATGCACCAAATTGTCTTTGACCTCTTTATCCAAATGACTTACAATCCTATATATCTATAACTTTGAGAAATTTCCAATATAAAGGGTAAAGATACACAGCTATTTAGATGTATATACATTTCACATATTATATGTCATACATTGTCAAAATATAAAGATAGTAATAAAGGTATAAATTTATTTTAAAAAACTTAGGGAATAAGATATTATTTTATAAATAAAACTTGGAAATGTCATCTGCAGTCTACAACTCCAAGTAGGAGAATTCAGATGCATATTTCACAAAATATTACAAGAGATATTTAGGAGAAACTCATTAGCTACCCTAGGGTCACCCACGCATGATGTGACATCCATCCATTCATTTATTTTTATAAGGATCCACTATTGATGGATTGATGAGAAATCACATCTCCAAAAATTGCTGAAGAGCATCTCTCTAACACCACTCATATTGGCATACTTAAACCTATCAGCATAGCTCAAATGTCCAAACTGAGTTGATCCTTAGCTATTGCACAGCAGACGATCTCCACATTGCAGTCAATTCACTGCAATATAATAAAAGTGATGAGGATAGAGGTTGAGGGATTGAAACGCCTTCAAATTGAACTAGGAGCTGCCAATCAGAAGCATACACTTAAATCTTATCTGTCTACAAATTAAGACTCAATGGGGCAATGAGAATGCACGAAATCATCAGCTAATATCACCACAACTGGAAAATCTTCAGAAATATATAATAGCCTATCTGTATTTTATGTTTTTGGCCAGTCATCTTCTTTGCAACAGCAAACACAAACTGAACATCGATGAAAAATGGCTCCATTAATAATGCACAGCAGTTCGAGAAGGAAAATATTGCATTGCAAACGTTGAAATTCACAAGTTAAAGCTGGTGCATAGGTGAGTCACGTTGTGTACATTAACAAAGCTTGAAAAAATTTGAGGAATTCATTTAGTCATTTTTGACAAAATAGCATGCATTAGACATGTATCTCCAACTTGGATATCCCTACCTAGTTTTCCAAAATGGTCATCAGGCTGAAATTTTGTGGTGGATATGTCTGCACTTCAACCAGATCTTTTTTTTTGCTCCCTGTAAAACTCCCAAGAAACAAGTACAGCTTACTTGGATTTAGCATTTCCCAAGACCCTGTGGAATATTGGATTTTCTACAATTTCTTTTGCAGAAGGGCGCCGGTTTGGATCGGGATCCACCATGACCTGATCATAAGTCAAATTATGCTACAGAAATCAGTTACTGTATGACCCATATGCACAAAATTTGAAGGTGTGATATCTTGAAAAAAGAAATGATCCTATCCCATGGGGTTTCTGATGGCAGATTTAAGACGTTCAACTTCTTCCAAGTCAAAATCAGAGCAGGCACATGATCTAATTGCTTATAGATTTAAAGATGTTTCTTTTTCTCTTTTCTTTTGCCTGATTTTGGGGAAGGGAGGGCCATGCTAAAGGTTTTGAAAAGACGTAGGCAGCCTTTAACATGTATAACCATATGCAAAGGTTTTATTCCAACTTCATGGCTGCACCAGAATGGAATTTCAAGGCAAAAGTAGATATCTGTCTAATATATGGGCCATGCTAAATGTTTTAGATTCTGCATTTTTATTCTTTAGTTATTTCAGAATAAGAGGAGATTACTTGAAAGAAAAATTGCAATCATGTGGAATTGAAATGATATGAGTTCTAATTAATAAAAGGATAAGAAAATGAGAAGATCAATCCAGGGAGCCCAATGTATGGTGGATCTGAATGCGACCTTGATAAAGTAGTACTTTCCACTCCACCTCATTTTCATCTCAATCATTGAAAAGGGTAGAATCTGAACGCCAAGTGAATTCCAAACAAAGTGCATGGAAGCTTTGATTCATTAATTTATAGAATTCTTAATATCTCATTTAATAAGTGCAAATCCTGAACAAGAGGAAACACTTGCTCAGCTCAACAGGAACCTTGCCTACCAAATACTAACAAAACAGCAGGAAAATTACTTTCAGTTATCTCATAGGAAAAGGGGTGAAAGGAAAACAAGACAGAATATAGATCAATTT
This sequence comes from Nepenthes mirabilis, assembly GCA_025585075.1. Taxonomy (NCBI): domain Eukaryota; kingdom Viridiplantae; phylum Streptophyta; class Magnoliopsida; order Caryophyllales; family Nepenthaceae; genus Nepenthes; species Nepenthes mirabilis. Next base: position 9,711 of record JAODPA010130486.1, on the reverse strand, counting down.
TATCAGAGAGAAAAAGTAACATCTTACCTTAAGCAGGTTTTGTAACTGAAGCGAAAAAGTAGGAAGAAGTGACAATTTTCCCTCCCTAAGATTCGAAATCTGAGGGCCTGAATCCGGCAGTGGTGACCCTCTGAGAACCTCATACATAGAAACTCCCAAGGAAAAGATATCAACCTTGTCAAGATGATCATACGTCTCATTCAGGATTTCTTGAGGCATATAACGTGCATCTCCTTCATCAATTGGCAGACTAGCATCAAGCAGACGAGCACAGCCAAAATCACCAAGCTTATAAACACCATTCTTGAGATAAATATTATCTGGCTTCACATCCAAGTGAGCTATTCCTCTCTCATGAACAAACTCCAATGCTTTGGCAATCTGCAAAGACATCAGTATATCAAAATTGACATGAAAATTTCAAATCACAATAACATATTCCAGAGCAAGTGAAACCTGGCTGCTACAAAGGAAAGCAATCAAGCACATTTCACTGGAGGAAATTCATGCAAGTAAACGGGGCTAGGGAGCTCGGTGTCGGATACAATAAAAAGCTTAAAGCTGTATGATTCAGTTCAATCATGCTTACAGCCATCAGACTCCCAATCAGTCAAATCCTTTGATCACTACTACACAGTGTCAGATGCAAATGTGAATCCAGATTATGGGGAAATCAAACATATTACTTCATAACTGTATAATGTCACGTGCAATCCGATATCAAGGTGGCAAGCAGCTTGAGGTTGGAAAAGTTCATATCTGCAGTTAGCTCATTCATCATACTTAGCTCTAGCTCCATATCACGGTAAGCACCGATATTTTCACTATCATCAATATTGTCACTATCACTAAGATGGATATCATCAATAACAATATCTTCAAATTGGATCTTCACGAGCTCGTTAAGAAATATTATTTAAAGGAACATAAGATTTTATTGCTAGGAATTTGACCAAATAAAGTCGTCTAGTTCCTATAAACCTACCAATGAAATATTCCTAGACTAAAGGTTTACATATATTTCATGTTGGTCATTTCAATATTAGCTTGCCTTCAAAGTCACTAATTTTATCACCTTTATGTCTTAGATTTAACTTGGAACCTGTTGAATGTTTCCAAATTTACTAAAGCCAATGACGTCTCTATTTCAAGTACCACCCTTCTTAATGTGCTAAGAACCAAGAGACTGATCAAATGACAAAAACTCTTGTATGACTTGGGCATGTTAATAACTTTTTGGAAGTTTCATTAGGAACAAGTTGAATAATCACCATATATTGATGGTAATTAAATATTTTTGGCAGAAGTGTCTTGAATATACCCAAGAATGTAGAGTTTATCCTACATTAAGTAGTATTATAATAGAGTTTTGTTGCAGCTTTGAGCACCATTGTGACTTTCACCATCACCAACCACCACCCAAATTAATGTCTCCCCAACAACCACAGCACCGCAGCTAAGTTGAATGAAGTTGATTCTTCATTTGAGCATGTTCACATCATTGTCCATACTCTTGCATCAACCGCAAGATTTAGTTAAGTTGAATATATGAAATGCTTCATTACACCATTGGTAGCTTGGAATGCATCAGGACTAAGGTATTTGACCTATGATAAAAAATTAGCTTCTGTTTTTTACTCTATAGTTGGGTCCACCTTTTCAAAGGCATAGAGATCCACATGGGTTCCACCAGCTTGTATTTGAACAAAGCAAAATTTATGTGATTTATCAAAATAAGCCTACATCTGATCCTCCCATGGGCTCTGAACTTCAATGTGGTGACCCTTAGAGAATCCCCGTGAATATTGAAGTACTTCTGTTTCCAATTCCACCATCACTAGGCCTATAATTTCTTTTTTGGCACTAGGCTTGTCAGTTTATGCATCACCAAAATTTAAACTATTTGCTTGCTCCCAAGTATTTCTTGCACTATTTAAATATATGCTATCCAAGGTAATCACTTTTACCCACCATTATATTTAATTTACAACCTTTTCTCCAATTGGCATCAATGACAAGATGGTCACCCCACATCCTGTTACCGTATTTTTTTTTTTTTTCAAAATTAACTGGTTGGACCACTAAAAAGGGAAAATAGCAAGCAGGTCTGAATACCAGCCACTGTCCTGCTACTGTTGAATTGACTTGGTAATGACATTTATAACATGAACTTTATATTTGACATCAATGTATGATAATTTAAGTGACTCCATTGTTCACACCAACCACAATATGCTGCAATCAATTTTCATTTCACTTGCAAGGAGGTTAGGCATAAAAAGTTGCATATTTCAGTAATCTTTATTACCCATCAATTGGCAAATATTATGATAAAATCTCTTAGCACAACTTGGTTTGCCTTTTATGGAATGGGCTCAGTACCAGTATGCCAGAGCAGGAATGATCTACGAGGGAAAAAAAGTCCACAATAGTCATATCAATAAATATTGAGTAATATTCAACAAGTTACCCTTAGGCCCTCTTTGGCTTACGGAGGAAGGGAAAGGTCACCCCTTTCCACCCTCTTCACCCCTGTTTGTTTAGAGGCAAAATATTCAGTCCGTAACTTATACCCCAAAATAGGGAGATGTTTTCTACCTTGGAATTGCATAAAGATTTAGAGGGTGACCCTTAATACAATGACAAGGTTGCCCCATTTTGGCATAAATATCAGGGGTTAAGGTTCTCTGATGGAGTAAAATTGTAAATATCCAAATGTCCCAAGACCCCATGATATGAGAGCTTCATGCATTAGTCCAGGCTTTATAGCATAAAAATTTCTTTCCACAAGGAAAGAAGTCATGTTCCTTGCACAAATGCAAGTAACACTGTTGCTGACCCCAACCCTCACCCCTTCAAATAATTCCCCAAGACCACAGCTGCTGACACCAGCACAAGGAGTAGCAACCACTTCCAATCACCACAGAACTGTAAACCATAGTAACACCTCTCTCTCTCTCTATTTTTCTTTGCTCTATATCTCTCTGATAGTTACCATCCAGTTTCTTGAGCAACGCACTTCTAATCTTGCAATGATATCTTGTATACAATTGTGCATTTTTTAATATTCTATGCAAGGAGCAATCCAAGACATGGATCAAGAACTGATAATCACACTCTCAACTCCTTATCCTATCAATAAGAACCAGTTATTTATGGATTTAAACTGCCCGTATGAGAACTTTTTTTTTCGTTTTGAATTTTTAAAAACATTTGGCCATACATTACTTCAAAGAGAATGCCAGTCAAAGAGACAATCGTATCAAGTCACCATTCGTGTATACGAATATACCTCTCATGCCAAGAGGGGAAAATTTTCAAATCAAGGGTGTGGTAAACATCATCTTGCAGTCAACACAAGTGCCTCAGCCAATAAGAGCTCTGGATGCTGCATGGTGTAATAAAATTTGCAAATGGAACTACTCTTTAAATGCAACTCTACAACAAGATACAGTTGGTAGAGGGTTCCAAACCTGATGTATAGCTTGCAAAACCTCTCCCTCCGTTAATATGAGAGAACTTTTCTGAATTGCTAGGCTGCAATCACATAGTTCCATCTGTATGTAGAGTTGCTCGTTTTCAAACCAAGAAGAGTAATATGCCACAATATTTTCATGAAACCCTACAAAGCCAGATGGAAAATTGTCACAGGGAAAATATTTCAGCTGCACGATTATTATTATTCACACTTATTCACAAACCTAAAGCTGCTAAGGCTTGGACTTCCATCAAAGCTTTTCTCCTGCAATAACCATCCATAAGAAATCAGCTTTGTAGTTCAAATACTTTTGAGGGCACCTCTTTTTTTTGGTCTGGCAGATTGCAGGGAAAAAGCAGAGAGAGACAAGAAACTACAGATTTTCCAAGCGCAAAGGAGCCACCTCTCTGTGTCTTGATGCAGCTGTCTGGTGATATGTTTGACTGCATACAAGCAGCCATCAATTCTCTTCAGAACTTTAAATACACGGCTGAAGTTTCCATTGCCAACTTGCTATGAAGGGAAAGCAGCGAGAACAAAAGCACATGTAAACTTATCATATAGAATTGTCACATACTTTTGAAACCCGAATGATACCTCAATCTCATGGAAATCGGTCCGATACCGTGAGAGGCAATCAGCACCAATAGAGGCAGGGAAGTAGCCTGAATAGAGAATTAGAAAACTCATTACATGTGAGATTAATAAGGAAATCCTATACAAAAATATCTACACATCTAACCTGGATGGAGAAACCATTCCAACCACAGGGCAGTACAGATTATCACAGAAAATGAAAAAGAATAGGCACTTAAAAAGACAATTAACAAGATAAAGTATTCTATTTCTACGTTCAGAAACCATAAAAAAAGAAATAGCAATAGCATACCTGAACATTTCAATCTCCAGCTGCAAAATGGATCTACATCCATGTCCAAAACATCCTTCAAATATGGGTTCTTTACGCATGGAGGTGGCATAACACGACAACGTAAAGCAACTGCAGACTGTGAAACATAATTTAGACCTTTTTCTGAACCAATAGCTACTGTTTTCTCTGTTCTGGATTCACCCTTGCAACAATTATCTTTTGAGAGTTCCACTATTTGCTGATCGGACAGAGGAGAATCAGGAGACTTGGCAGAAATGCTATCTGTGAATATCATGGAAATTTAATCACTAGCAGGATAAAGAAGTGTAAAAAACTGTGTTGATTGAACACGCCGATTGTAGGTCGGTGGACTGCTTGTGCTAGCAATATAAAGGCAGAGGTTGGATCTCCTTTGTGTGCACGCATCAATTTTGTTAAGAATAATGAAATGTTTATTGAAGCCACCACGAAAGCCAAAATTCAACTGTAGGATTACAATAATGAGATTGTAGAAGTAAAATTCAAGATACCAAAGGAACATTTTCTGTGCAGAAGAACATGCAGAAAAGAATATAAAACTCAACCAAATAGATTAAGTGAATGTCAACAAAATTTAAACTTGATGTTGACCATGAAACAAGTTTAAACTATTTATACATAACATATTTCAGGTCACCTACTAAATGATTTTTTTCCCTCTGTCAAGATTGTTCCAGACATTTCAGACATGAAAAAAAAAATACAAGAAAATAGAAGGATGTTATGACCCCAAAAAAACTCTAAATATCAAAAAAGAGGGAAAATTCAATCCAATTCATAATGGGTCCCAGAACATGTTTTGCTTTTTTGGTATGCAAACACATTTATTTACCAACATTTTAATAATAAACTTTCTTACCAAAGCACATTATCCTCTATTATTTACTCCACAGAGAATGTAGCAAGTGTGAAGGGAATTAAGGAGTAGAACCCATTAAGGCAGTGCTAGAAGAAGAATCCTTCACTAGTGCCTATGCACCGCACCCAAATGGGATTTTAAGAATACTTGAAGAAATTTTGGGAAGAATTAGATAAGGTGATTCAAGGAATTTCATAGAGCGAAATGACTTTTGTTTTTATGTGATTATTAAAAGTCATGCTGAAAATGATGCAAATTGGTATGAAATTACTAATTTAACTAAGGGTTTTGGGCAAAGAATTGCAAAAGGAAAGGAAATTTTCGATTTTGTTGTCGTTAATGATCTTATTGTGGCAAACACAATCACAAGAAGAGGGAGTAGCATCTGATCACATATAAAAGTGACATCTGATCACATATAAATGTGACTGATGGAAGTCCAATTGACTATTATCATGAGTAGAAGAGATTACTTATGTTGTAAGGATTATAAGATCAGCCTAGGGAAAGTTTGATCTCGCAACACTAATTGATTTTGGATATACATCTTAAGAAATGGAATAAAAATACCCAAGAATCAAATGGTGAAACTTTAAAAGGGAGAAGCATACTTTCTCTAAAGAGAAGATAGTAAATGATGAAGCTTAGGATTTTGATAGAACTAATTGTGAGATGTAGGATGCTATGGCTAGTTGTATTTGAAGGGCATCCAAAGAAATTTAGGGGTCGGAAGAGAGTATAGGAGGCCAATAGAAAACCTGTTGACACTTGACATTGCAAGGAGATCCAGGAGAAAGGAAAGTTATGAGAAATTGCAAAAAGAAAAAAATTGTGACTAAGGGCAAATACAATGAGAATTAAAAACGGCATAAACATGCTAAGAAAGAAGCAACAAGGTGGTGAATAAGGCCATGTCTAAAGCACACAGATTTTGATAACCAAACTTACGCACATTGGAAGGAGAAGAGAATGTCTTTAGACCAACTGAAGCAAGACATAGGATATAAAACAATTTGACCAAATGAAATACATTGAGGATGTTGAGTAGAGGATACTAGTTGCAGATCAGGAAATTAAAATTATATGGAGTCATTTCCACATGCTTTCTAGAAAGCAAGGAGATAAATAGAAATGCAAAGAAGGGACATAATCAGAATTGTGGAAAATCAGGAGTTAATAAATTTAAGATACTATGGTTTTTTAAATGATTTCAATTTTTGTAAATTTTTTTGGAAAAGTATCAGTTGAGTCACAGAAGTGAGGGAGTGGTATATTGTGACGATGATGTACTGTGTATCTATGCACAGACAATAACGCTCAAGGCTGTGTGCTCATGTGATCCAGTTACTTGCAATCAAAATTGTGAAGTGTACTGCTGAGGTCTGAACAGAAGGATGGATTAATTACTGTAATGAATTGATAGGAATTCAACATAACAGTGAATTAGGCAACTAATAGCAACCTGTGCACTACAGAAGGAGGAGCATCACTCAGATTTGATGACAGACACACTAGTTGCTTGGTGGCAGATAAATTGGAAAAGGACAGATCAGCTAGCTTGGTGACACACAAATCAGCCCCTGTGAAGGATAAATTGGTTCTACACAGAACCAACTGATTCAGTTGGTTGTTAGACTAGCTGCAGAATGTGTGGTGCATAATACATTAGTATTTAAAGCCATTTTGTGGCTGTAATTGATTACAATAGCCTATAAATACTAGTAAATTCTGTAAAAAGAACCCAAGGAATGAAATACATCAGAAATTCAGTCAATGACTCTCATTGACACTACTGAATAATTCAATCTTGTGTCAACCCTACATCACTCTTGCTAGGAAGTGGATGAATAGATACTTCCAAACAGATTTCATCGAATTCTACTAGCTAGTTTCCTATAAAATAATTCTGTCTTAAATTAATTGTTCTATACATAGGAAAATTCAGACATTAATCAATTAGGGGGACAAATTTATTACTAATGTTTTTTAAGAATTTATAATGCTCATCAGAAATCTTTTCTCTAGAAGTTTGTTAATGAAAAAAAAAAACGTCATCACATCAAGCAAAGCATTAGCAATTGCTTATTAACCATTCAAGCATATACAGGAAAGGGAATAACAGCCTTCAATTGACACCTTGCTTAAGAATTTTGCTCTTTGTAGTCTTCATCTTCTCAGGTGGATTTGGGCAAGAGATATTCCCCTGCAGACGAGTAAATGTTAATAATATAACCAAGCATTTTCATTGTAATGACATATTAAACTAGTCACCACCTTATTGTTGTCTGAAGTGGTGAAAGTATTTTGGCATTCCGGAGTGATGTAATCAGGAGTGCTGCAACCATATTCCAAATTCAGATAGAAAATGAAAAACAAAACAGAAATAAAATACAGACATGATAGTCAAAGATTGCTTCTTTCAGTTTAATGCCAATGTAGTCAATCAGAATCAGTAAAATATGGTCCATTTTATTTTCTCTTTGCACCAAAAAAGGTACGTGTGTGGGTGTTCGCAGCTGTGAAGGTGTGTGGATGTGTACAAATAGACATAAGACACTGATAATGATTAATCTTCATTACTTTTCTTGCTATCCTGAAAAAAATAGAAAGGTACTGGTAGGGCTCTCCTATCCCTAAAATACTAGCACAATGGTTGATTATGGGAAAGCCAGCTGTGAAAGGTGGAGTAAAGATCCAAATAATGAAAAATATATAAATTATGAACAAAATATAGATTTTACTGAGTACAGTCTCATCTAAACTCCAGCTCATCAAGGGAATTCACATGACTCACTGAAGCTCAGTCAAACGGATGTTAAAATCTCAAACATGTGGCTTACATGTATATTTGAAGAATTTGCTGAATTGTATTTTGCACAACATAACAGAGCACCGTGGAGGACAGATGCCTAAAATAAAAGTGAACTAGCTGGAAAAATGGACAAGGTTTAAGTCCCATTTGGAAGCTGGGATTGGACCAATAATACAAAATTGGAATTAGAATTCCAGAATTCCATGTCTAATTCCAATTTCCTAATGGCATCTATGTGAATTGAAATTTTTATTACAAATATTCCAATTCCTTGAAATTGAAATATGACAATGAAAAACTCTTTACAAATTGTAAGGCAGAAGTTAAATTGCAATCCCAATGTTGGAAATTGTCCATCAACTAAACCTGATCAACCAGCATGGGTAAGTGCAGTTGGCACGGTCATCCTGAGGCATCTTGGTTGGAACAATAACCAAGAGTTCCCTGTTGATATTGTTCACCTCGACTTACCTGGTGCATGGTGTTTCCGGGTAAGGTCTTGCACACTCCTAGCATAAGCTTATAAAGTGGGAGGGGAGGATTCCTTATTTTACGTATAAAACTTCTATAGCAACTCAAAACTACAGATGGTTGCTGTCACCCTGCTAGAACAACTAATCGGAGTTCCGTTAGGCCCTCCACCATGATTAGCATAAATACAGAATACATTCAAAAAACTCTGCCCAACAACCCACTCCATTTCCAATAACCCCTCATCCCCGCCCCCCCCAAATTAAAACAAGGGCAAAAAATCCAGAGCCTATTTGGTATGATTTTGAAATAGCTTTTGAAATAAGCTATAAACCAGATCTTTCCAAAACGTTGTTAAGAAGCTGGTCGTCTCTCTCTTTAAATAGATCGTAGGTTTTTTTTTTTTTTTTTTGTGCTACAAGTTTATTTTCATTACCAAAAAAAACCGAAAGCACAAATGAGACAAAGTACAGCGTAATTTTTTTCACCAAAAAACAATTTTTCAAAGGTTTATTTTAGGATAAATTACAAGTTCTAATTCACGATTCTAATGTAGGCGCCATTACATATCAAGCATTGATAAAAGAAAAAAAGATCTAATTAACCATTCTGATACCCTCGGATAAAATAGCAACCATTCATCGTCCGTTGTATGAATAAGATATCACGTTCGAAAATAACTCCATTGTGCCTAAAAGATATCTCCTAATACTAGACATACCCATACAAGTTGAAGCTAGCTCTAAGCAAAAAAGGTATCCTAGAAGAGGAGGAAAAAGGTTACCAAAAGAAGTCCTGACTAAGAATAAAATCCTTCTCATCCACACCGCCGGAATAGATATCCATGTCAATGTCCGAAGATGGAGGGAGATGTTCCACCGCAGATTCAGATGCTACAAGGTTCTGGAAGCAAGAAGGAACAGCATTCAGAGACGAGCAACTAGTCGATTGCAGTTGCTGCTGTTGCAGCAGCCGTTGCGGTTGGGCGAGATAGCCTTCGCTTAGCAGAGTTTTTGAAGGTGCGCTCTTCATCTTGGTTCTCCCTCGTCCACTGTTTCTCCTCTGCGCTCTCTTCATCTCCCAAGAGCCTTGCCTGCTGCATTGGGCACTCGTCCGCTAGATTCTCTAGCAATTGATTTAAAAAACCAATTTTGTTGTAAAATTGTTTATTTGAATTTATA
>JAODPA010130475.1:0-16944 GCA_025585075.1 Nepenthes mirabilis | reverse complement strand
GAGAGAAGAGTAATTGGGGTGCCATTTTTTGGCACTGTGCGAGGAAGAAGAAGGAAGCAACGGTGGTCGACGATAGCGGCGTGCGCCGAAGTCAGCGCAGTGAGCGTGGTTGTCAACGGCTAGAAGTGGGTCGGTGGTGGTGCTTGGTGAGGAAGCCGTCAAAGTGACCGACGATGTTATCGACAGCAACTACAGCAGCGGTGTACGGAGGTGAAGCAGCGGGGGTCGACGGCGGCCAGTGGTGGGACACTGGTGACCAACAACGGCTATGGGTGAGCCATGGTTATACGACAGAACTACGTAGAGAGAGAGAGCTCAGGTGCGTCACAGGCCGCGTGACAGTGAAGGAGAAAGCGCGTGATTCGGTACCTCGAAGCATCCATTTTTCATATTTGTGAAATACAAGGTCGAGGTAAGTATATGTAACCCCTATTCTTGGTTAGATTTAATTTTTGATATATTTTGGATATTTGTTTAATTTTTTTTATTAACATGTATGTATTTTTATATGTCAGTTCTATTTATTTTGGACATACATGTATAGTTCATTGGCTGATTTTGGGGATTTTGGATATAAGTTTTATGATTTTCGGGATTTTGTAATTTTTTGAAAGCCCAAAAAATTTATTAGACACTGTATATATTTATATCAGTACGTGTAATGAAAATATGCATGAAACTTGCATAGACCATGCATTTTCATATACACGTGCCGGGTTGTGGTCACTACATTTGGATTTAGATATTGGATAATCTGGTCAACTCTCGACGGGGAGATATTTATTATTTGAAAATTTCTTTTCGTCAGCAGGAAAGGTTTGGAGTAGTGACCCTTTCCATTTTAATAATTTGACTTCATCTTAAAATATATTTGGATGTCCTAATATATCTGACAAGTTTGAGGATTGCACCCAAAACTGCGAGTGAGAAATAATAGTGAACAACTTTTTCCATGGGTATAGAGTACATGGGTGGTCATTCATGCTAGCCATATTTGCATTTGATTTGACCTATTGTTACCAGGATTATGTGTAACCCTTCCTTAGGGTAATTTTTAAATAATCAAAACTTAAATTTGGTGCATGATTTTGTATCTTTGCTTAGATTTTTATTGGATTTGGATTTTTGGACTTGGATTTGAGATCCGTCGATTTTATCTACAATTGGGCTTGGTATGTCTCGTGCAAATCATTCAACTATATGTTTTGATCCGGACCATTAAAAAATTTATCGAGATACTACTTTGACTTCTGCATACGCTATTGGATTATCCGACTATTAGATTCTACTCCAAATCATGATCTAATTGGGCCTTAGACTTGGACTTGGATTAGACATCGGCATATTAGAATAGGACTGGATAACCTTTGTTCTATATATAATATATACGTATCGATGATGACTATTTTCTTATTTGGATATTTATTTCGGGTTTAAATATTTAATTTAAGTATAAGACTACTATTAGATTTTAGATTTAGAATTTTTATTTATTTATCGGTGATTTGAATTTATCTATTTGACCATCCTACTAATTCTTTGGACTCATTTATTTATTTATGATATTTGCTGAGCTTTAAGCTCATTCTTCTATTTTATTCCTTTAGAGTAGAGGCTCGACTTCATCGCAGTAGCAGGAAGAGTTTCGACGTAGCACTATACATCTCTGATGAGTGTTATATCTTGGACTTTGATATTACCAACCATATATCGGGTACAAAGAGAATTTGCTTGGATTATTTTGGGATGCTAGAGTCAGCCAAGCGTCGGCCACGGTTTTGTATATTAAGAATTTGTTGGGTCAACTTCTTATGTGGATGAGTCATTATCTTTATTTGGTTATCCCCTTTTGACTATTTGTAGAGTAGGTCACCTTCATACTATTTGATAAGGTCCTGTGTGGATTATAAAATTTTATGGAGCTTTTGGATATTTTGTGGTCACACCTGGGTTTGGAAATTATAAGAATAATAATTAAATTATATTTAATTATTTAATTGACCTGCTTGGTCCGGGTTTGTGATAGTATAAAAATATTATAATATCGAGGAGTATAAAACTTGTAAAGATATAATGTATTCTATAGTCATTTGATATTTAATCCATGTCCCAGTAGATTAAAGCTAATAGTCTTAGAGGAATACTTATAATTCTGTGAATAACATACATTGAGAAATCAATAAATATCATGATGTGGTGGAATGCTGGGGTTTGATATGTTTAGATGTGTTCTTATGCCATGTATTAGCAAAGCCATTTGAATATATTCCTATGCCATGTGTTGACAATATTATTTGGACGTATTTCCGTGCCAAATATTTGCAGAGTTATTTGGATATATTCCTATGCCATGTGTTGGCAAAGTCATTTGGATGTATTCCTATATGTTGGTAAAGTCATTTGGATGTGTTTTCATACTGTGTTGGCAAAGTCATTTGGATGTATTTCTATCTCATGTGCTGACAAAGCTTTAGAGACACTTGTGGTCAAATGTTAGATATGTAGGTATCGGTTACCATGTTGTATTTACCCAACCAATAGGATGCGAATACGTAACCTTTAGTTCATAGTGACTAAACAATATTCAAAAAAATTTTTAAGAAGTCCCTTGTAGTAGTGAGTTCCATTACAATAGGTTTGGCAGAACTTAACTTATTGCTGATATTCAGATTCAATGAAATCCATATTACACTCATTATTTTATGGGTTCGATGGTAACCCTTAATAGTTGATAAGTGTATTGTCATTGAGTCATGATTATGATATAGTGTGAAATCTCAGATAGTGGTATATAGTTATCGATATTGATTATCAATAGCTAGGGAGTTCCATTACGATAAGTGTATCGTCACTATCATCAATATCGATATCATCAATAAGAAAACCTTTAGGCTTGTTATCCAGGAACTTATTTAGAAATACCTCCAGGAACTTATTTAGAAATACCATAATGAAAGGAACATAGGAGTTTGACACTAGGCATTTGACCAAATAGGATCATCCAGATTCAAATAAATTGACCAAATTCAGTGACGATATTGATAACCAGAGTCACTCTTTGGTAAATGATATTGGTATTACTTTACTTTTCATTGATATTGTTCCTCGAGATGGTTATTATTTACTGTATTCTAGATTATATTACTTGTTGTACTTGTAAGGCCCAAGATATCCCAATCGAGCAAATCATAATTAATTAAACAAAAGTAAAATCAAGGTCAAATGACGTAGAGAAATTTAAATTGGAGGATTTGACATTCGGAAACTATTAAATCATTGAAATTAAAATATGTAGATTTTGAGACTTCCACCAGTCTACGGATTTCGATAAGAATTAAGATTCATTATGTAATTATATTATAAACACGGAAGACAGAGATTTACCTTGAGACACAACGGTAACACGAAAAATTATCCGATGGACCCAATCAATAGCCTATTCAATTACGATTAATAAAATGACAACTTGGCCACCGAAATTTCAATCGGCTATCAACCAAATTAATCTTGAGGTAACAAAAAGATAGCTCAAATGCTAAATTTTCAATCGATAGCAACCAAATTAATTTTGGTTAACAAATGGATAGCCTAGCCACCGAATTTTTACTCAATTAATAACCGAACTTAACTCTATTAATTAAATATAGCACAAATCAAATTAAGTAAAATTTAACATATTTTAGCACACAACACACATAGCAATAGCTACATCAGCAGCTTGAAAGCAGTTGCATCTTTGGCAACAGCTAGACGAGATTAAAATTCAGTTGAATTTTCCAATAATTTAGTAAGAGCACAATCCACACACGGCACAAGACTTCAACACACACATGGAAGCTCCAAAATTCAGCTAAATTTCCAAGGAATTCAGCAGCAAATCAGCACAGCACCAGCAGCAACAAAAATCAGCAAGGTGCTGATTTCATGCACATCTCATCAAAGGACTAAGGAAAGTTGAATAAATTTAACCCAATCTAATAGCCAATTGGCAGTTTCTAAAGCTACCAAATAGCATATTAATTCAGCAAGTTTAGGGGAATAAATCAGCTCATTTAGGTGGGCAATTAATGTAAGGTACCAGTTTCTAAAATATAATAATTAAAAGTAATTAAATTAATATAATTAAAATTAGGCTTAATATATGCGGGAAATTAAGTTTTAGAAGCAATATTTGATGTGGGAGGCCCGGCACCTGAGTGGCGACCGAGGCACGCTTATGGCACATTTGGCAAAAACATTGTGTCCAAGGCATGCCCGAGGCATGCCCAGGGCACATTTTCTAGAATGGATGCACCTGAGGCATGCCCGATGATCACTTGAGTCGTGGATTCCACAGCCATGGCGCCCGAGCAGCATTTGAGCGTCAGTTTGGGTATAAATACCTATAAGTTAGTTTTTTTGTCATTTTTCAGAAGAGAAAAAGAGAAAGGAGAGAGAGTGTGTATGAAGGAGAAGAGAGAGAAGGAAGAGATCAAGGCTTCGAATTTGTTTCCAAGTTAGAGTTAGTTGAAGAACTTGTAGATCAGGTCGAGATAAGTACAACTATATACTTTTCTTTCTTTTGTTGCCTTTTTTATTCCGTTCTTTACGATTATTTTTATTCAAATGCCTGTGTAAACTTGTATTTTAAAATACACATGTCTTAAGGATGCATATATGTTAATTTTGTATTCGATTTGGAAGTTTTATGCAGTATTATGTTACGTGGAAACCCTAACTCCACGCCCCATCATTTTTACCCATTTATTTTGAAATTTTTGCATGATTTGGCCTCAGAAAATTGAAACCCTAGTTTGTGAACGTGATTATTTGATGTTTATTCACATATATTTTCTATATGTAATTTTTTGTGTTTCGGAAATTATGTTGGATGCTTTTGTGAAGGAATTTGTTGTCCGGAAGTCACAAAGTTTCATTTGACTCAATGCGGTAAGGATTTTCTAATTTTTTTCAATTTTTATGTCAGTTTTTGCATGCATTTGAAGTCATAAGAAGCCTTAAGTCCACAAGAATATGGAAATACGTATCTATGTATGCAAGATTATGACAATCTGTATTTATACCCAAGAAATATGAGAATTATGTAAAGAATAAGAAAGAAACTCCACAATTTGCTAAGTTTGATGATTCGTTCTCTAGGAAGTGAGAACTTTATGTAAGAATACGACGGACTTTCTCTTAAGAATAAGTAATCATGAAATTGGACCAATGATTTATATATCAGAGGATGATATTTCCTGACATGCTTTAAAATATTACAGTGGTAGACTGAGGAATACTCTTAGGTCATGGGTGATGCTATGGTGGCATATATTTTGGCCTCGTATATAAAGTTAAAGGTATATTGCTGACCACGGGGTATTTGATTTGCATGGATAGTGCCTTAGAATGTGTAAAAGCATACATATTTCTTTCCTCATTTGGCTACTCCGTTAGCTGATAAGGCCTAATAGCCCTGATCCCTAAATATGAATAAAATTTTACATGTTTTGGAACCTAAAGGAATTAGAAATAAAATGTAAAAGAAAAATGTATCCCGAAAATCTATTTATATATATGTATTATACTCCTATTCCTTTCTCTTGATTTATTTTGAGTATGTTACTTATTGTCTTTGATTATATTATGCCTTACTAAGTATTTGGCTCACTCATTATTTTCTTACCTTCAAATGAGTATGAGCTTATATCCGATAATGTGGAGTAGAGATTTCAGTTGGCTAGGCTATGGACTTGGAAGATGAATTTATAAACTTAGATTTTATGGTTTTGTAATTATGTATCAGAGGATTTTTGTATATTTTGGATGGATTTGCATCGATGTATTTTATTTATATTGATGATGTATAGATTAAGTTAGTTTTCGTTGTATATAGATGATTCTATATGCTTCCATAGGTCATTATGGTTTAAGTTTACGTACCTAGTGGCATCTCTTTTGTACCGACATTGTATCCGGAGATATGACATTGGAGCCATACATTAGATTTTGTTACTTTTGGATCTTGTGTGTGTTGTTGTGATTTGTATATACACTTGTACAGGTGAATAGTATAGGTTTATATTTAATTTGACAGACATTTTGCAGGTGGGGCCTTACTAGATCTTGGTTAGGATATGGTCTGTCACAACTAAGCTAAAATCTGAAAGGCAGATGGATTTGCTGGAAACAGCTCAAATTTTAGGAAATAATTCAAATTTTTTACCTCCAAAGTATATAAGGCCGCGTGAGGAAGATAAAAGGAAGAAGAGAAGGGAAAGAACCAATACAAAAAGGAGAGAAAATGGAAAGAAAAAGATAGAAAACCAAGAGAAAACAGGAATTGAATAAGGAGGCAGAGGAGGTTAAACCAAAAGCAAGGGAAGGAACACTTAATTTTTGGCAAGTGTATTTTATAACTCCCTTCTTCGTTTATTGTTGATTATTGTGAATTCTCTTTAAGTATTGTTGCTTGAATACTTAAATTAGTCATGGATTTTATCATATCATCATTTTTGCATGTGAAATATCCGGCTGAAATCTTGAAGTCAGAATTAGTAGCTGAATTAGCTACTATTATCCTGTTGAATCGGCGACCTAATGATTTCCAAACTGGCTCAATTCGGTGACCAACAAGATAAATATATTATTGATATTTGAAAATATGGCTCATGAAATCAGGCTAAACTGGTCACTGAATCGGATCTCACATCAACAACTAGACTAATTTCAGCAGTCATGTTGATATTTGAAATTACAGCCTATGCACTGGCCCCAAATTTGTTGAACCGGTAGTCATATAAACTTAAGTATCTTGTGATGATATTCAAATGTCACCCTATAAAAATTATCCTCGACCCGGTCATGAATCGGTCACCAAAACAGAAGCAGAATTTGACTGCAGTAGAAAATGCTGATGTAGAATTTCTAGTTATAACTTTGAGCCAAACCGACTAAAATATCAGCCTAAACCAGCCATAAACCGAATAAATTCTTAAAATTGAGTCTCTTAGCTGTAAGAAGATCCCCTGAACCGATCAAGAACCAACCTCGAGTTGGCCATAAATTCAATAAAATAGAATCGGCCCATACTGATGTTGAAATTGATAGTTTAGAAAAAGGTGACAGAATCGGACCTTAAACTGGCTCAATCGACAACCGGCCTAACCAAAGTATAATATACTAAGGCTAGCCTATTCACCAGTGAACCCGCCGTCCAAAATGCTTTGAAATAATCACTGAACCGACTCGTAAACAACACCAAAACTGACTTCAGCATCCCTGCTAATACTAAATTTGGCAATTTTAAAAAAATAGACTGAACCAGCCTTAAACAGATTGAACTAGCAACCGACCTGGCTAAATTATCATGAATAAAGGTTAAACTGTCAACCTATGAATTGGTGGCTAAAAATACATTGAACCAACTACTAAACTGTAAGGTACTGATTTCTAAAGTATAGAAATTAAGAGTAATTAAGTTTATATAATAAAAATTAAGTTTAAAGTACGCAAAAAATTAAGTTTCGGAAGTAACATTGCATGAGGAAGGCCTGGTGCCTGAGTGCACCCGAGGTGTGCCTAGGGCGCATTTTCTAGAATGGGTGTCTATGAGGCACGCCTGATGAGCGCTTCAGGCTCATTTTCTTAAGTTGTGGCACCCGACTAGCACTCGACTAGCGCTCGAGTTCCAGTCCAGGTATAAATACCTATAAGTTAGCTTTTTCATAAGAAAGAGAGAGAGGAGAGAGAGAGTGTGTGTGGAGGAGAAGAGAGAAGGGTTCGAGGGTTTTGGGTCCGTATCTGGGTTAAAGCTAATTGAAGTTGAATATTGGGTCAAGGCAAATGCACCCACGTACTTTTTTTTCCTTGTTGCTCTTTTTGTTCCGTTCTCTTCGGATATTTTTGTTCAAATACTTGTCTAAACTTATATTTTATAATACTCATATCTTCAACATGCATATATATTGATTTTGTAATTGGTTTGGAAGTTTTATGCGGTATTGTGTTACGTGAAAATCCTAACCTTGCGTCTCATCATTTTTACCAATTTATTTTAAGATTTTTGCATGATTTGACCTTAAAAAATTGGAACCGTAGCTTGTGAACGTGATGATTTGGTGATTATTCACATGGATTTTGTGTATGTTATTTTATATGTTTTAGAAATTATGTAGGATGCTTTTGTGAAGGGATTTATTATCCGGAAGTCACAAAGTTTGATTTAACTCAACGTGATAAGGATTTCCTAATTTTTTCTAAGCTCCCTGTTAATTTGTGCATGTATTTGAAATCATGTAAAGATTTAAATTCATAAGAAAATGACAGCCTGTATCTGTATCTAAAAAAATATGAGAAATATGCAAAGAATAAGAAGGAAACTTCACAATTTGTTATGTTTGATGAATCATACTCCACAATTTTGCAAAGAATCATTCTTCCTTAGCTAATCTCTATCTTCACTCTTTCTTATCAAGTATTAGCTCAACAGTGTTATATGGAAGGGTAGATCGAGAAGATCTGAAACTGTGTGTTCAAAGATGATGACGAACACGCCACTGATCAGGAGAGATCTCCCTTCACTGCTGAGATCTTGAACCGTCCATTGCCAGCAAAGTTTAAAATGCCAGTACTAGATTCTTATGATAGAAGCGCTGATCCCATGGACCGCCTGGATCACTTCTGCACCCCCTGGATCACTTCTACACCCATTTGAGTCTCCAGGGCTTGGAGGATTCGACAATGTGCCAGTGCTTCCCTTTCACTTTGAAGGGAGACGCCTGAATTTGATCTAACCAGCTCCCATCAAACTCAATCTGGAGCTTCTGTGGGCTCACTGACCTCTCCTCAGCTCAGTATGCTTTCAACCGCCGAGAAGAGAAACAGCCATGGCATCTCTCCTACATCAAGTAAAGATAGGGAGAGAATCCAAGGAAGTTCCTGGAACGCTTTACAGCAGAAGCCAGAAGGATTCCTAAGCTCATTGAGGAGATGAAGCTTAGCAATTTCATCTCTGCCCTGACGCACGGTGACTTCTTCAAGCTCCTGGCCTACAAGAACCCGCAGACCTTCCGAGAAGCAAAGTTTATGTGAGATTCCGAATTTAAAAACTTGATAATGATGAGGTAATTAGTATGCTAATGATCAATACTAGACCTATGGAATGAATAAGGTTGGATATCGGAAGAAAAATCGAGGAAAGTTTGAATTTGTGCCGCTGAAGCACTGCTAGTAGGCTTGCGCCTGCTGGGCGCTCGAGCCGTGGCTCAAGTGCATTTTCCAGTAGCTCCCCCGCCCGTGTCCGCTCGAGCGGGAGATCCAGAAGCAGTCCCGCCGGCTGGCCGCTCGAGCGGAAAAACTAGAACTGGCCCCGCCTGCTGGCCGCTCGAGCCGTGCTCGAGTGGGGAAAGCCAGCACCACGGCCGCTCGCTGCCCGCTCGAGCTGTGCTCGAGCGGTGGCGCAATATAAAAGTCGCGCCCTGCCTTCTCCTCATTATTTTTCGCTCGGTTTAGGGTTTTAGAGAGGGAGAGGGCACCGATCCTAGTGAGAGAAAGGAGTAGATTGAGGTCGTGGAATCCAAATCCGTTCGAGAGCTAGTTATAAAGGTAAAAGCACGCGTCGAGGCAAGTGTTCTCATATTCACTTCTCGTTCTCTTTCGACGTTTTGCTTGATTTTGTTGGGTATTTTGTGTCGATACCCATCGGAAATGTTAGAATCATGAAGCCCATGCCTTGAGGTCCAAGAATACGTAGTTGTTTGTCCGAATCGTGTCCGATCTGCCTGGTTTGGTTTCACCGAAACCCTAACCCACGAAAATTGGGGATTTTCCCATTTTCCTCCCGTGTATCATGAAATTGACCTCAAAATGTGAATCTCCACTTCCCAATGATGTATATATGCCGGCCACGGGTTCAATTTTGCAAGTTTCGAACCGATCGCGGTGTCCGGGCCCTCTAAATTGGCCCTGACACTGTTCACCCGAGACCCAAAGTGGAAATTGCATGATTTCATCTTCGTGAAATGTTGAAAGGACTTTAGATTATGAATACCTATATACCAAGTGTATGTACATATCGACCGGATGTCGGTTTCCACAAGATTTGACCCGTTCGTGACATCCGGGAGCCTTAAAAGTCCTCCGTTATTATTTATCCGAAAATGAATGGGAAGTTGCATGCTTCCATCATCGTGTTATGTTAAATTGAGCTCAAATATAAATTATCGTGTACCAATTATGCGTACGTGTCCACCGGACGTCCGATCTCACAAGTATCGAACTGTTCACGGCGTTCGGGTGTTCCAAAATGTGTTCACCCAAAAAGAAATGAGAAATGTGTCTGTTATGCCTCTAATTATCATTGAAGTAACGTTTGACTGTTTAAACGTAAATGTAAGCTCTGAAATATGTATCCATGTGCTGGAAGCAAGGGAATGAGTCCCAGAGGTTTCAAAGTGATTTGCGATCATCAGAGGTAAGGAATCTATCTCTCTCGTGAACTTGGAATGATTTGTTGTAAGTAAGGGAATTGAGTCCCACAGATTGTGTATAAGGGAATTGAGTCCCACAGAAGGTTACTAACCGAGCCAGTGAACGGAAGGGAATCCACATTATGCTTTATGATGATATGATCTCCTGGATGGAGATGTGTGTGATGGAACGATCTCCCGATTGGAGATGTATGTAACGGGAATGGGATTTCCTGAGTTGTGAACGTGTGTGGCAAATGTGGATTTCCCTCTCAAAGTGATGAAACTAATCTTGAAACTATGACAAGGATTCATAGGGGTAGTATTCTTTAGCTTACCCTGTCCATCGTGGTATGAACCTGAGGAATACCTGGCCACGTATTCTGGCCGCTCTTGTGACCGGGTGATGTTCGTGGTACGTTTTAGAAAACTACTATGGAAGAACAAGGATTGCCCTAGTCCCCGGGGGATATAGGGCGTATGGGCCGAGTGCTGCAGGCCCAAAATGTAGCCGTTGGTGGAACACTACATAGTGGAGATGCAGTTGTTCGTTGTGTGTTACATAGCGAGATGCAACCGATGGTCGAGTGTTGTAGACCTAAAATGTAGCCGTGGCTTTAGAATGTGTAGCTAACACATTCCTGTCCTCGTTCTCTCGTATCGTTGGCTAGTTCGGTCTACTAGCCTGGGTCCGCAAAGATGATATAATAATGAAAATGGATAATATCCAATCAATGTAACCGTCAGAACCGTGTGAATCCAGTGATTCAAGATGTTTCCTGTTTCTTCTCCTGATTCATGTTTGTGGAGATTCCTTGTATCCTCCTCCGTTCCAATTCTTGTATATGTTTGTGAGATGTGTTTATGATTATACTTGCTGAACTGTAAGCTCACTCTTGCTGCTTGTTGTTTTCCTTCCAGATGAGAACACCTAGCCGGCGCTTGATAGTTAGAGCAAGAAAAGAGACTTGCTTGAAGAGATTAGTTGGACGTCGAGTGCTTTGCAGATTTGGTCCTATTGTTGTAATGAATTGTAGCAGCCACTCATGGATGGATGTGGCCCGTTGTTATTTTTATGGTTTTGTCATGCTTCCGTAGATTATGATGATATAGTATGCTTCCGCATTTGTATTGATGTTTTGAGCTTTGTTTCATTTTAGATGGCATCTCTCTAGATCTTATACGGTAGATAGGACAACTGTCTTGGAGTCATGGATGATATGGCAGATGTTGTGATCTTGTGTGTTGTGTTATAGGCTGTGTTAAGCCTCCGATTAGATGTGTACTTGTACATGATGTTTTTGAACAGGTGATATTTTTAGTTTTCGTCCAGTTACAAAGGAAACTCTATCAAAATTTCTGTAGAATCCATAGGTTAATTATGGGTTATTAGTTTGTGTCACCATTGACGGAAGTTATTCGATGGAAAATAATCTAATCCGTCACAGTTCATCACCAGGGCCTATGCAGCCGCCGGAGAGGCCAACGAGGCGAAGCATCCTGAGATGACTGACTAACCTCGCTCTTTCCCGACTGAAGGAAAGAGGAAGAATGGTAGCGGCAATAATCCCCACCGGAAGCAGCATAGAACCAGAGCACTGGAATGTAAGGAGTACAGGCCGGTCAACCTAACTCCTCTGACCGACACACGGTCCAATGTCCTCATGCAAATTCGTGGGGAGAAGTTCCTCAAATGGCCAAAGCCACTAAATAACATCGAGGGAAGAAATCCAGCTAAGTATTGTAATTTCTATCGATCTCCGGGTCACACCATAGAGGATTACAAGACACTCCAGCGAAAGATTGAGGAGCTCATCTAGAGGGGCCATCTCACCAGGTTCATCAGGAACCCTCGGTAGAGTTTTGGCACCTCAGGAGGGGAGAGACCATATCCGTCCCAACCATGGAATCGGATCATAGTTAGAGTAGTCAACATGATCACGACTCGGCCGACCATGACCCAAGCAGATCACAAAGAGCGGCAAGCTGGACAGGAGAAGCAGAGAGTTGAAGAGCATGTCATTAGCTTTAGTGATAGTGACATGAATCATGTAATTTCCCCACACGCTAATCTCCTTGTTATATCTGCACTCATTTTAGACGGTACCATGGACTACCAATTGAAACTCATGGTACCGTCTGAAACGAGTTTTCACTGATAATGGAAGCTCTAAAGATTTACTCTATCTCGATACTTTCTTTAAAGTCAGACTTAAAAAGAATTAACTAAAACCTATCAAAGGGTCACTGTACGGCCTAGACAACGAGCCTACGGCCGTCTAAGGAATAATACAGTTAGAGGTCACCCTGAACACGTATTCCAGAATGGCGAGTCATGCACTCACCTTTCTGGTCATTGACCTACCTTCTGTATACATTACTATCCTAGGTCGGCCATGCCTAGCAGTATTCGAATCTGTCACCTCAATACCACATTTACAAATGAAGTTTTCAACAGCATGTGGTATCAATGAAATGTTAGGTGACTAAGTAACTCGGCAGACAAGTTACATGTCCCAAATTGCACCAAGTAGTAGCAGATGGCCTACAGGAGAACTGGACCATCAAGACAAAGTAACCTTGCAGCAGGTGCAGCCTGACGAGGCAATCAACCTAGTTCCACTGAATCTGGAAGACCCGGAGAGGTGTGTACAGATTGTGGGCTCACTCATCGGACCCTTGAGTGATGAGCTAATAGCATTCTTGAAACAAAACACTGATATTTTCATGCGGACACCCGCTAACATGCCTGTGATCCTAATCATAGTAATGGTCTACAAGTTGGGTCTCGATCCTAACTGTAAGCCTATCAGGAAGAAGCGGAGGAACCACTCCGTGGAGAAGCTTGTAGCCATCTAGGAAGAGATGAATAAGCTTCTAGATGCCAGCTTCATCAGAGAAGTCCAATACCTAGATTGGTTCTCCAACATCGTCTTGGTAAAGAAAAGCAACAGAAAATGACGGATGTGCGTCAACTTTACCGATGTCAATAAAACTTGCCCAAAAGACAGCTTTCCTTTGCCTAGGATCAACTTATTGGTGGACTCGACTTCTAGACACGAGCTGCTGAGTTTCATGGATGTGTACTCAGGCTACAATCAGATACGGATGAGCCTAAAGGATAAGGAGCACACCTTTTTCATGACCAACTATGACACCTATTGCTATAGGGTCAAGCCTTTCGATCTAAAGAATACAGGTGCCAATTATCAAAGGCTCGTGAACAAGATGTTTGAGAAGCAGATCAGCTATAATATGGAGGTGTACATCGACAACATATTCATCAAGAGTGAGACCACAAGCGACCATATTTGCAATCTGACTGAGTCCTTCGAGATACTCTGCATACACCAGATGAAGTTGAATCCTTTAAAGTGTGTCTTCGGAGTGTCCTCGGGGAAGTTCCTAGGATTTATCGTCCCTCAGCGATGGATCGAAGTAAACCTAGAGAAGATCAAAGCCCTCACAAACATATCTCTGCCACGGAGCGTCAAGGATGCCGAAAAGCTAACTGAATGGCTGACAGTACTTCAGGCTTCTTGGCAAGGTCGGGGGACAAGTATTAGCCTTTCTTTAAGGCTCTGAGAGGGACTAAAGCAAATGGTTTTCAGTAGACTACGAAATGCCAAGCAGTCTTCGATGAGTTGAATTAGTATTTGGCCAGTCCACCATTGTTGACGTCACTTAGGGATGGAGAAGAGTTGTACATCTACCCGGCACTATCAGAGGTGACTCTCAGCTCTATCCTCATACACTAGGACTTTGACTCTCAGCGACCGATCTACTATATGAGCAAGACATTGACTGGCGCAAAGACACGCTGCCTGCATGCTGAGAAGCTTGCTTTAGCACTTGTCTTCTCAGCCTAGAAGCTAAGACCCTATTTGTAGGCCCTTCGCGTGGTCGTTCTGACCGACCAGCCATTGAAGGGTATCCTCTGGAAGCCTGATGTATCCGACCAGTTGGTTAAGTGGGCCATCGAGTTAGGAGAGTTCGACATCGAATTTTGGCCCAGGTCAGCCATCAAGGTGTAGGCCCTGGTGGACTTTATCATCAAAACCATGACCCCAATCGTCGATGAGCACCTCACTGAGTGGTCCTCAATGTGGACAGATCATCTACCAACCAGGCAGTAGTGTCAGAGTAGTCCTAAGAACCCCAGATGAGTTTGAGGTGAATTACTCCCTTAAACTTGATTTTTCAGCCACCAATAACGTTGCCAAGTACGAAACCTTGTTAGCCAGATTACGACTAGCCAAAGAGTATTCAGCTAGGCCGTTAACCATCTATAGCGATTCAAAGCCAGTCGTTAACCAAATTAATGGGAGCTTTGAGGCGTGCAACCTTCTCTTAGCCAAATACCTTACTAAGGTTAAGGATGCAATCCGAAGAATTGACAACCTGAACCTGGTCCACGTCCCTAGAACTGAGAATTGGAAGGCCGACCAACTTGATAAAGTAGTGATGGCTGAAAACGTAGAACAATACTCGAGGGACATGAGGAAAGTCTTGAGCGCTCCCAGCATAGATAAATAGGAAGCGATGCAAGTCTCCGACTCTAAAAACTAGATGACACCTTACTGGAGATATCTGGCGGATGGAGCACTGCCATCCGCCAGAGAACGCGGACGAAGTTAAGCGGATCAAGAAGATGGCCGGCTGGTACACCATAGTTGATGGACAGCTCTATCACCATGGATACTGACTCTGTACCTCTGGTGTCTTACTCCTGATGAGGTTAACTAAGCCTTGAGCGAAGTCCACCGTGAGATATGTGGGTCACAAATAAGTGGCAAGAACCTAGCATTCAAAGTCATGCGTCAAGGATATTACTGGCCTACAATGAAGAAGGATGCCTTGGAGTTTGTGAAGAAATATGAGAATTGTCAACTCCACAGCAATCTTTTCCAACAGCCGCCCGTGGAGCTAAGATCCCTCCAAGCTCTTTCGCCTTTCGCGTAATGGGGGCTCATATTCTCGACCCGTTTTCCATTGCTACTAGGCAAAGGAAGTTTATCATCATGGGCATAGACTATGTGACGACCCGAGCTCGAATCTCTAAACCCAACCCGGATCGTCACGGTGAAAATCTCAAATCATCCAAAATCATCAATTATACGTCATTAATGAACTCAACATCATTAAGAACATCATCAATAAACCTCATAAATGCACTATTAATTAAATATCCATAATAGTAATAACAAATAATTTTAATAAATAATGTCCCAAAATGCCAAACTTCATATATGAGATATTTGCTAAATATCTAAAGATTAATGAATAATAAAAAGTCTTAGATCTTTATCATGGGAGTCTCGAACTCTGATATCACCTCTATCTGGTGGCTACCCAAAAGTCACGTGATCTCTTTTATCCTGATATCAACCTGTCTAATCTGAAGCCAATAAAACACAATGGTGAGCCGAATGCCCAGCAAATAAACATAATCTACAATAGATGAGTACAATTAAGTATCTCGGATAATAAAATAATGAATAAAATCAATAATAGCAGGTAATATATCAACCACTGTCCGAGACTCAATAACATGTCGTATCCACAATCCGAAGGCCACGTGAAAGGCTAAGTATCAAAGAAGCAACATGGATTCCGTCGAATCCGATCATCAGTTAAATACGATGTCACAACTATATGAATGACAGCAGTCTCTATGGACATTATTCTACCATAGTGAACCAAAGGCAGCGTATTTACGCCCCCGACGGCTGGGTGAGTCCCACAAGGTAACCTGGTATCCATAGTATCCCCACCACCCCTACAGTCCTCCCAGTGGATGTACTCATAACATGCTCATACAATCTACGATACCCCTCGCCAATAATATCCTAGATATCATCCTCTACGATGGTCACTAGGTTATAAGCATCCCTCTCAACTAACTATACAAGATAACAAGAATCTGATTATCAGCTCAATTTGAGGTCACCACTGTACGAGATAACAAGAATCTCCCTAGACCTTATTCTATCATAGTGAACCAAAGGCCACGTATTTACACCCCAATGGCTGGGTGAGTACCACGAGGTTATCTGGTATCCATGGTATCCCCACTATCCCTACAGTCCTTCCGGAGGCTATACCCGTAGCATGCTCATACCATCTCCGATACCCCTCGCCAATGATATCCCAGATATTATTATCTACGATGGTCACTAGGTTATAAATATCCCTTCGCAATATCAACAACCTCAACCTCCGGAATGGAATCAGTATCAAAAAGGTGTAGACCACACTAAGGTTCTGTAACCTCCCATTCGACTCAATACCTTAATATTTTCATACACCATCCTTAACTTAGCCATAGAGTGCCAATAAATGTACGCACACAAACAAGGTTAACGCAAAGAATAATTTATTAAAATTTATCAATGAGATACAGGAATAATGAGTTAACAAACTATTATTATTCTTACCCATGCATACAATATAAACATATATAGCCAACACATATATAATTTATGTATATATATAC
>JAODPA010130464.1:0-44840 GCA_025585075.1 Nepenthes mirabilis | reverse complement strand
TTAATTTATAGCAAAACAAATTCATGTGAAAACCCGAGCCTGCATTTTTCTCCCCACACACTCGCTACCGGTTCAACTCCCGGTCCGAAAGAAAAAAAAACGAACCGCAATCTCCACAGCCGCCTCAGCACAAACCCTACCAGAACCCATTTCTGAATACTACTTCTCCCTCTCCAGACATCTATCTCTATGGGGATCTCTGCCACCTCATTTTCTTGCTCCTCAAGCCACAATCCTCTTAACAAAACACTTCATCAAAGCAAAATATACTCCTGTGTTCTGTGCCATTGATTTTTTTTTTTCTTTGCAATCAAAGCTAAAGGAGTTTGTTGTCTCATACCATTTCAATGGCTAGAGCTAGTGCAGCAGGGCTAATATCGGCCCTAGCTTCTGCTTCATTGGGCATAGAGCATGCTTATGCCGACGGAGCATTTAGCTTCTCACCATTTTCTTCTTCGTCTTCTTCATCTCCATCATCGAATGTTTCTTCCTCTTCCTCTTCTGAAGTTCAGCAGCCAAATTATTCTAATTCTGATGCTGAGCCTCCGAGGCCTAGAAATGACAATCCACGAACAACGTCAGCTGGGTTTGATCCTGAAGCTTTGGAGAGAGGTGCCAAGGCTTTGAGAGATATTACTAGCTCTGCTCACGCCAAAAAAGTTCGTTTTGTGTTAGTTGTTGATACTCGATTTATTGGTTGAATTTTGTTGGTGAAGTCACGGGTTTTTTTCCATGTGGTGATAACTTTTTGTGATAATTCCTTTCATTGTGGTGGCAATGGGGGAAGAAAAGTGCAAACTTGGTTGATCCCTGGCTCGTGCTTTTGATTTTTTTTCGTTGTTTTGCGTCTCGTTGTTGTGGGGAATTAAATATTTTTGGGAGGTCGGTAAGTGTTGGCACGACAATAAGGTTGCATGAAATTTTGTCGTCAGTTTAAAATGCAAAGATATTTTATTTATTGTATTATGAGAGTTAAGTTACATGCAATATGATGGGAGAGTCTGTTTCTTTTTTGGAGAATAAATGTTGGTGGTTTTATTTACTGTAGTTTGTAGGTTTGATTGTTAGCGTATCCAATACATGGAAGAACTGTCATTCCGCCGGAATTTATTTTCTTTTTCATCCCACTCTTCCTTTTGGCCATGGATGATGTTTTTGTCGATTGTTTGAAGAAGAGTTGAAGTTTTTTTTTTTTTAATTTCATCTGACTTGGTTCATGGTAATATTGTTGATTGTGAGTGATGTTGGCGTAGGTGTTTGAGGTAATGAAGAAGCAGGAAGAGACGAGGCAGGCAGAATTGATGCTCAAGGCACAAGAATTCAAGAAAATGCAGGCTGAAGCTGAGACAGTTAGTTGACAAACAATACATTTCAATTCTTGGCATCCCTTCACTGTCGTCTGTTGAATTTACATAGCTCATCATGTTCATCCGTACATTTGCATTCAAGTACTTTAACTTGCGAGTTACTTCGATGCGAGCATAAGCAAGGGGGAAAGCCCATCTCAAAAGACCGGTCTAGTAGGAATGAGAGCCTCCTAACTTATAAATTGGAGGTTTTGCCTCAAGCTTTCAAATGTGGAACTCGCATTATTTCTCCCTCCTTTAACAGCTGCAGATCTCGGCAGCTGCATTCTACGGTACTTCACTCAGTGGCTTTCACTCTGCGATGCTTCACTTCGCCCCGGCGCACCGGTAGCAGGTCAGCCCCTTCGCAGGTAGCCCTTTCCGATCAGAACCGTCCGCAGGTAGCCCTCTTCGGACCGAGGCTGGTCTCAATAAAAGCACCATTTGATGCGAGCATAAACTAGGGGGAGAGTCCATTCTAAAAGACCGGTCTAGTAGGAGGGAGAGCCCCCTAACTTATAAGTTTGAGGTTTTTCCTCAAGTTTTCTAACGTGGAACTCGCATCATACTTTATGAAATGAAACTTGTGAGGCTACAAATGCATCTTTTTCTTAATTGCTACTAAATTAATTGCCAGTAGATGTTACTTGGTTCTTCATGGAAAGCATTTGCCTGCACCATGTATTACTTGACCAATGGAGTGTTCTTGTTCCGTACTACTAGCTTTCCTTCTATGATTTTTCTGGAGGTTGGGGAAACTTCGGTTTTGGTTTGTGCAAATACAAAATGAAGGCCATAACAGAAGTGTCTTTTGTGCTGTGACCCTGCATATGTGAAGGATCTTATGAATAAGAACTTGGAAGTATATTGGATGGATTTTGACAATGGTTCCTTAACATTGAGAGTTTGTGTTGGTTTGATGCCTGTCTATGAACATATTCTTACTTCTTTTCAAACAAAGTCTCTTCAAACTGAGTAAATCTTATTCAACAGCATATGCTAGTGAAAAATTGCTAGCCTGTGACACCAGTGATACCCTTTTAGTGTTGATAACCCATATTTCTTAGCTAGGTATATGTAAGAAGCATGAATTCAAGGGTTCTTTCTTCATTTGTAAGAAGCATGAATTCAAGGTTTTTTTCTTAACAGCAGTATTGCATATGAATTTTGTGAAATTATAAAGTATGCTGCAGAGATATGGTTTCATGGCTGGAGCAGTATCCTCCATAGAATTCTTATAACCGAATAGTTGTCAAATGGGTATATGTTTCAAACTTATGGCGTTGACTATGGAAACCTTGGCAAATTTATTTATGATTTGGAATCCTAGAAGAATCAGTTTCAATCCAATTGCATGGAAAAATGCCTAATTAGGAATTAGAGGGATTTATATCTTATTTAAACAGTTTTTCTGGACAGCAAAATGGATTTTAGTTATTATATTCTGTCTAGGAATTATTTTATGCTGTATGATTTGGTAAATTGTACAAGATTTTGGCAGTGTGTGAGTGCCCTTGCAGTGTGTTTGATGCATAACTAATGTATAACATTGAAATGACCTGCAGTGGACATTCCTTTTATATTTTGTGATTTTATAGTATATTAGCATCTCATCCTCCTTAGGGACAATTTGTTTTTCACTCGTGAAAAAAATTTCTTCATTTTCTTATGTTCTCATAGAAGTTGAAGGCACCTATAATATGGTTTCTTACGTACTCCTAGAGTAGAAGCACTTATACTATCAACTTGTTAGATAAAATCACAAACCAATGGGTAAATAGGGTATACTTTTTCCTCATTGCTGGGTAAATTTGGCTTTTCTGAAACTTATGTGTGTTTGGGTGAAGTCACCAATTCAGGATACATGTTCAACTTTCTTTCAAAAAAAAATTTCTCATCCAACAGGTCAGCTTATTGCTTTATGTTATGCAGGATAAACAGAGAGTGATATACGAAGAGCAGAAGAAGTTAGCCCAGCAGCAGGCACAGATAAAATCCCAGATGGCACGCTATGAGGATGAGTTGGCAAGGAAAAGGATGGCAGTGAGTAAATTTTATTAGTTTCATGTTGTTTTAAAGCTTTTTAAGCCGGAAGCATTGGACTATCCTATATTTCTGCAGTCAGAAAATGAATATCAAAGGGTGAGAAATCAGGAGCTTGTAAAACTGCAAGAAGAATCATCTATTAGGCAAGAAACAGCTAGAAGAGCATCAGAGGAACAAATCCAAGCGCAGCGTCGACAAACAGAAAGAGAAAAGGCTGAGATAGAACGTGAAACAATCAGAGTGAAGGCTATGGCAGAAGCAGAGGGGAGAGCCCATGAAGCAAAGCTAGCTGAAGAGGTAAATAGACGTATGCTCGTGGAACGTGCGAATGCAGAGAGAGAGAAATGGGTTGCAGCGATAAACACCACCTTTGAGCATATTGGAGGTATCCTGCTTCAATATAGTTGCATAGAATGCTTATGTTCTGACATGACTAGAGGGTAATTCTATGTTTGGTTTGAGAGAGGGGGTTCCTTAGTGTTTGCACTATTAATAGGTTATTGTCTGTGGCTTGGATGTGAGTCATGTAACTCAGTTTGTATATTGAATTAGAGGCTCTTTTTTGTTCTGAAGTCAGTGACAGGTCATGTATGTTCTGGGATGCAAGCTCTATTTTGAAGTTTGTGGGTTGAATTGGCAGCTGAAATTGTTCCAGGGTTGTAAACTTTATACAGAGGTGTTCCAAAAGAATATGAGCCATTTAATGCAGGGAATGTCCAGCGCTGCCATCTGCTTGGAAAGTTTTAGTATCATGTTAGACAATAGAACTTTGATAATGAAACATGTTTATCTGTGCACATAATTGTTAAACTCCTGATTTAAGTGCATAACTTTTTGTAGGGGGCTTGCGAGCTATATTGACGGATCAAAATAAACTGATTGTGGCTGTTGGGGGAGTCACCGCACTTGCAGCAGGGATTTACACAACAAGGTAAGTGTCAGAATGCCTCTCTCTCTCTCTCTCTCTCTCTTTCCCTCTCTCTCTCCCCCCCCCCTCTATTCCCTTTTCTTTTTTCCTGAGTGCTGTCATTGATTGCAGCTCGTAATGATTTCATGTTCTTGTACTCTGGTTTGTGTTGCTCTTGTAATTACTTTTGCGTTTTGCAATTTGGGTATCAAATTGCTTCTTCCCCTTGTTTTACCTTGTGACAAAATTGTTGTTGCTCGTCATTTATTCAACACTTGAATAAACACTTTTGGACGATAGGTCTTGTTTTCAAGTCAGACTGCAATCAATTGAGAATAGTCTTCTATTCATCAACTGGGTAGTTGTGCTGCATGACACTTTGCTGTTTTAAACTTCATTCACCATGACAGTGAGCTATGTTAGTCTGTTGTTATAGAAACTACAAGAAGACAATGAAAGGAATCATTGGAGAAAACACTGGTAGAATCTTTGATAAAGACTTCGACAGAGCACCCACATGAAAGAGTAGATTAGCCCTCGCAATTTTCAACCGAGTCAACTCAAGAGATTATAACAAAGAATAATGTAATGTGCCGTCACATCTATTGAAGAACACGAATGATGTGTGTATGTGCTTGATTCAGTAGAAACATGGTCATTTGTTAGCATCTTAATAAACAACTGAGGAGCCAAAAACAGTGCCTTTTTTGAATTGTTTGTAATATTTTCTTTTTGAGGCAAGTTCCCATGAGTCATGACCCTTCCTAAATGGCTTCACATTCTTACAATTTATCAAGTCCTTCCACTGGAATATTAATTTTACTTTCAGAAACAGCTGATAGGTTACAGAAATTTCTTTTTGTGTACGCAGAAGAGAAAATCATTTGCAATACATATCAATTGAGCTATAACTTAGTCTGGGGCAGAAGTGCCTAATTGTGTAGTCATGCACCACATATGGGGATAGAGCTAAAACATGATCCTAGCAATGGTGTGCTTAGTGATTTATAAGCTTGACAGCATATACAGATTAGGATAGAAGTTGGCCCCAGTATACTTTCTATTTACGGTAAGAAGTACGGATGCAATATACTGACATAACACAAAAAGTGTCCCACTTAGTGAGAAGAAGCTTGTATTGGTTGTGTTTTATGAAGTTCATGGTAAAATGTCGTGTATCCTGACCATAGAACCGAACTTCTTGTCATTACAACATGCAACTGTCTTTTTCCTTCTCTTTGATGTTTCTTTATGCATGTTTTATGCAGGCATAAGCAATTTAAGTCTTGTTTCCCTTGTGCAGAGAAGGCGCAAAGGTGATCTGGAGCTATGTGGATAGAATATTGGGCCAACCATCACTGATTAGGGAGTCCTCTAGAGGGAAGTATCCTTGGTCGGGGGTTTTCTCTCGTGCCAAGAGCAATCTATCACATGGTACCAATACAGGTTCTGCTTCTAAAAATAGAAATGGTTTTGGAGATGTTATTTTACACCCTTCTCTTCAGAAGAGGATTGAACAGCTGGCAACTGCAACTGCAAATACAAAAGCTCATCAAGCACCATTTCGAAATATGCTGTTTTATGGCCCTCCAGGAACTGGAAAAACAATGGCTGCAAGAGAGCTCGCTCGTAAATCTGTATGACATCTTTCACTGTAATGTGCCATTTCGATATATGCTTTGCCCTGTGACACATTCATTCATTCTCCAACTGGTAGTGGAGATGATACCTAAATTGCTCCAACTAGTAGCATCAAATTTCCATACAACTTCCTTGAGTACCAAGAGTTCTAATCACATCCCTTTAAGCGATCTATTAGCTTAACTGCCAGAATTCCGGCAGAATTGGCCATTTTAGGCATTAGCTACTCAAATTTGAATCTCTTTATATCGATCAGTGCTAATTTTCCAAAAGAATTTCTAATCTTTACACTAATTTCTAGGCCATTGGCCATATGCATTTGGATATTTTTATCTAATCTTAGTTCTTTTGTGTATTAAAAACTGTTGCTTCCATGAGGCTTGTGATTGTAATTTTAGTGCTTAGAGACTTGATTGGAAAATATTCTACATGGAGAACCAAATAAATGTATTCTTTTTCTCTTTTTTGTTTCATGGTAATGTGGATCTTTTTTCATGTATATGGTTCGCTGCCATCCTTTACTGCTCCATGCTCTAGCTTATACATTGATGGCCTATCCTTGGAATCTTCGGAACTGAAATTACTCATTTTTTAAGTTGGATCCCTATTGGGTTGCTAGAAAAAGTTAAAGTTTCTCATCTTTTGTACTTCGTGTTATCTGTTTATTCATGATCTTTATTTCATTTCTTTTGATGGCAGGGGCTAGATTATGCATTGATGACCGGTGGAGATGTGGCACCACTAGGGTCACAAGCTGTTACGAAGATACACCAATTATTCGACTGGGCGAAGAAGTCTGACCGGGGTTTGTTGTTATTCATTGATGAAGCAGATGCATTTCTGTGCGAGTAAGTTGCTTTAATACCATTGCTTTAAGTTTTTGTTGTTTAGAAAATGATTTGCAAGTTTGGAAGCTTTGCTGGACATCTCTTCATTGACTGATCAGCATTCCCGAGTAAGTTTCTCTTTTCACCCCGTATAAATTCCAATGATCATAAAAAATATAATGGTTTGGTCTTTTACCTTAAATTACAAATACTCCCTTCATCTTTTGACCGGAAGCCCAGTAATGTCAAAAAACTCATTTGTGTAAGTAACATCACATAATGTCACCACCAATGGATGCCACGATATGACAAAACATGCAAATAAAACAAATCAAATTAGCTAAGGAATCTTTTTTTTTTTTGATAAGTAATTTGTATATTGAAAAGAAAGAATTTATAAAAACTATGGTCTAACTCCAAGTCATAGCTAGCCTTGGAATTAGAGAATATAAATTAGGACATTTCCCGAGCTTCACAATACAGGCCATGCAAAAAACCGAATACAACGAGAACAAACTACATCAACTTTGCCTAATACATGTTAAAGGTAGGTTCCATATTGTCATGATGGATCTGCTGCAATTGTTTCTTCCATATGTGGCTCTGATCATATTTGCTAATTGGGTCTCATCATTTGGTGGAGAAGTATTGAATGTTCTGTGATTGCACTCCCACCAAATAAAATACACTAAAGCTGCTAGTATGAGCCGAAGAAAATATGTTTGATATTCTTTCTCTTCCATTTGAGAGCTACCTAGGTTATGTTTGTTTCCTAGTCGTTGTATGATCAACTAGTTCTAGTATAGCGACATATCATTCTTCACACCCCCTGAGAAGGGGTAGCTAAAGAACAAGTGATCATGGCTTTCCATTCCATTGATACAGAGAGTACATGTATTAGGTTGTTGTATGAAGATATCAATACGGTCCAATGTATTTAACCTCCTCCGAATGGCCAACTAGAGAATAAAAGCATGTGTGGGGATGCAATGGGGGCCCCAAGCAAGGTTTCCACACACCACTGTCTTTTGTGCCTTGGAAAACTTTGTAGACAAATTTCATAGTGAATACACCATTTGGACTGCCCAACCAGCTGATCTCATCTTTTCGGGATATTTGGAAAGTAATTAGGCATGCCCTCCACAGTGTTAGTCACATCCATATTGTATTCGCTTGGCCACTTCCACGATCCATTACAAATGATGTCTTGGACTTTAGCATTCCGAAATAATCTAGTAATGGTCATCAAACGCTCCGAGTATCTATCACTGCGTGGCCTCAATGGATGCCAATTATCAGTCCATAGGAAGGTTCCAGTACCAACTCCAATATGGTAGCGGATCATGAGCCGAAGGGACGAAACTCCATAATTTTCTTCCAACTCCAAACTGTAGATTCAGGTATTTTGATGGTTCAGATGTATTGGTCTTTAATCATATAAGTGTAAATCCATGAAGGCCAAACCGAAAAAGGATCTTTAGTGATGACCTTGTATAGAAGGCAGGCGATTAATGCCTTGTTAGAAGCGAAAAGGTTTTAGAGGTCTAAAGCTCCCTTTGTTGAGGGTTTTCTATTGATGGATCCATGCCAAAGGAAACAGTGGATGCAACACTCTATCTCCTTCAACACAAGTTTAGGGATAATGAAGATCGAAACCCAATAAAGGTGAATTGATGACAGAATGGAAGAGATAAGCTGGAGACGGCCGACAACTAACAACCATCTATTCTTCCAAGAGGACACCCTCCTCGTCACTTTATCTAAAAGAGGTTTACAATCATTCTTTGAGAGTCTAGTGGTGATGCGTGCGACTCCCAAATATCGAACTGGGAGCTATCCCTGTTTGTAGCCCAAAATATACTTGACTTCCATTACAATGCTTTTATCACTGGTACAAATAAACATTTCACTTTTATCCCGATTAGTTGAAAGCCTTGAAAGCAATTCGAATTCCTTGAGACATCCATAAGGCAATTTCACTAAGTTGGCATCAGCCTTGGAGAAGAGTAGTAGGTCATCCGCAAAGGCGAGCATTACAGTATAAGTACGATCACCTTTGCTATAGTACTGGAAAGTGCTATTCCGATGTGCTTTCATTTCAATGATTTCATTGAGTTCCTCCATAGCCAACACAAATAGGTATGACCATAATGGATCTCCTTGTCTAAGCCCATTCACTCCTTTGAAGAACCAAACTGATTCTCCATTTATATTAATAGAGGAGGATGTGGTTGTGATATATTGGTAGATCTAGTTAACGATCTTTGGAAGGAAGCCCGTCAATTCCAAAGTAGCAATAAGGAAGTCCCATTGAACATAATCATAGGCTTTCATCAAGTCCACCTTCATAGCACACCGTGGAGCACCCTTTCCAGTATGATACTCATGGAACAGTTCTTATGCAAGCAAAATATTATCTCCAATATGCCTCCCTACCATAAAGACAGTTTGGCAGCTATCAACCAGGGATGGGAGTATAGGTTTGATACGGTTTGCTATAATCTTCAAAATAATTTTGTAAATAACATTGGAACACGAAATAGACCAAAAATCAGTTACATTGGAGGGAGACATCATCTTAGGAATCAGGCTAATGATGGTGGCATTAACTTATTTGAGAAGCTTCCCATGCATGAAATCCTAAACCGCCTGAATAACCGTTGGACCCATAATGTGCCATGCCTCCTTAAAGAATTTTGAAGAGAATCCATCTAGGCTAGGTGCTTTACATTCACCAATGGAGAACATGGATTGACGAACTTCCTCCTTACTCACCAGACTGTAGAGAGATTCTTAAAGATTACTTGGAACGTTATGGAGGATGAACGGACGAAATCTTTCTTTATCAATGGGAGTATCAGCATGACCAGTCCCCAAAATCCACATGAAATGAGTAACAATCATGTTTTGAACCTCTTCCTTGCTGCTAGTTGAGGTGCCATCCTCTTTAATTAAGGAAAGGATTCTATTGTGGCTACAATTTCCAGTGACTATATGGAAAAAGAATTTGGTGCATTGGTCTCCTTCTTGAAGCCATTTCTTAACCTTCTTCCTAAGAAAATCACGCTCCTGAAACATGGCTTGGAGATAAGTAGATTTACACTGCTTCTCCTCTTCCCCGATCCTCGCATGATTCGGATGATGTAGACTAGCCTTTTGATAGTCCTCAAAAGCCTTGCTCGATCTGGTGACCTCTTCAGAAACGTTACCAACTTGAGCATTCAGCTTTTTAAGTGCCATTTTAGTATTCTTCAGCTTTGAAATGACTCGATACATCGGAATGCCGTGTACCTCCCCCTACCAGGCCTCACAAGCAACTTGGAAAAATTGCAGATTTTTGGTAAAAAAATTATTAAATCTAAACACGGCTTTCTGTGGTTGCTCTACTACCTTCGGATATAGCACATAAGGAGAGTGATTCGAGGTTCTCGCTGGTAGGAAGGATGCTTTATATGCAGCGAATTCAGATAGCCAATTTCCATTAACAACAATTCTATCTAATTTCTTGTAAATATGAACGGTTGAATCACGTTCATCATTTCTTATGTAGAAAGCACCGTCATAACACAGATCATTAAAATCACATTCGGTAAGACATTTATCTAAATCCATGGAGATCCTTGCATTCCAACTGCCCCCCAGATCTTCAAAAGATGATCGAGTCGCATTGAAATCACCCAGGGCAACCCACGGCACCTCTTGAATCTGATTGCATTTAACCCGAAGACTGTCCCAAAGAACATAACGTTCAATTTCTGAACTTGACTTGTAGATAAAGGAAATATAGAAGACTTTGCTATCAATTTTGTTGCGGGCTTTGCAATGGATCATTTGGTCCTTCTTGGAGAGTATATCTAGATCCACAATCCCTATATCCCATCTAACTCAAATCTGGATTGTAGGTGACACTGAATAATTTATAGCCCAGTTCCAACTAGGCATCAAATTCTTTACAGTCTTTTCTGTATTATTTTCTTGAACTTTTGTTTCAACTAACCCAATAATAGAATAGTGAAACAAGAGAATAAAATGTCCAACCTCATGAGCCTTGATATAGCCATTAAGCCCACGGACATTCCAACACGCCACACTAACCCAACAATGGTCTTTAGACTCCCTTTTTTAATCCATGGCAATCTTTATTGCCCAAATATATAAAACAATGCAGTTGAGTGCCAGCCCTAGATAGAGAAGCTCTCCCTTCTCTTTAGGATTTCTCTTCTTCCTTCTTGCATTTACCCTAGTCTCCCAAGCACCATCAGCCTATGCCTGGCCTTCTAGGGCCTCTGGCCATTCCTCCTCGGCATCCTTCTCTCTGTCCACTGGGCGTCAAAGGCATCCTGCCAATGTCCCTTGGTGGTGCTACTCATCCGGCATCCCCCTCTCTCCCCACTTTTTTTTGGTAATTAATTTGTATATTGAGAGGAAAGAATTTACAAAAACTATATTCTAATTCCAAGTCACATACAGCTTTGGAATTAGAGCATATAAGTTAAGATATTCTTTGAGCTTTACAAAATAGGTCATGCCAGAAACTAAATACAACAAGAACAAAACTAAATCAACTATGTCTAATACATGTTAAAGGTAGGTTCCATCTTGTCATGATGGATATGTTGGAATTGTACGTTCTAACGGTAGTTATCTCCAACTTGTGACGAACTGTGGCTCTGATTATAGTTGTTAGTTATATCTCATCCTTTGGTGGAGAGGTATTAAAAGTTCTGTGATTGCGCTCTTGCCAGATAAAATAAACTGTAACTATTAGTGTGAGTCGAAAAGAGTATGTTTTGATATTCTTTTTCTTCTATTTGAGAGCTACCCAGGTAATGTTTGTTTCCCAGTCGTTGTATGACTAACTAGTTCTAGCATAGCCACACATCATTCTCCACACACCGCCTGAAAAGGAGCAATTGAAGAGTGGGTGATCATGGCTTTTCATTCCATTGCTGCATAGAGAATGCGCATTAGGTTGTTGAATGAAGGTGCTAATATTGTCTAATGTGCTTAACCTTCTCCAAATGGCCAACCAAAGAATAAAAGCATGTGCGGGGATGTGTTGAGAGCCCCAAATAAGATAACATCACACCACTTTGTCTTTTATAACTTGGAACACTTTGTAGGCGGATTTCACAGTGAATATACCATTTGAGTTACCCAGCCACCTGATCTCATCTCTCTGGGATAAGTTTGGAGAGTAACTTGGCATATTCTTCACAATGCTAGCCACCTTTGCGTCGTACTCATTGAGCCACTTCCACAACCCATGACAAATTATTTCCTGAAATTTAGCATCCCAAGATAATCCAGTGACGGTCATCAAATACTCCGAGTATCTATCACTGAGTGGCCCCAATAAATGCTAATTGTCAGTCCATAGGAATGTTCCAGCATCATCTCTAATGTGGTAGAGGATCATGAGTCGAAGATTGGAACGCAGCTTCATGATGTTCTTCCAACTTCAGGCTGCAGATTCAGGTACTTTGATGGTCTAGATATATCGGTCTTTGATCCTTTAGGTGTGAATCCATGAAGACCACACCGAAGGATTTTTAGTAATGACCCTCCATAGAAGGCGTGCTATCAATGTCTTGTTATAAGCGAAGAGGTTTTTGAGTCCCAAACCTCCTTCATCCTTAGCAGTACAGATATCCTCTCATGCTACTTTTGCTACGGTTTTTCCATCGATAGATCCATGCCAAAGGAACCAGCAGATGTAACACTCTATCTTCTTCAACATAGCTTTAGGGATACTGAAGATAGAAGCCCAATAAAAGTGAATTGTTGACAGAATAGAAGAGATAAACTGGAGGCAGGTGCCAAAAGACAATCATCTATTCTTCCAAGAGGACATCCTCCTCACTACTTTATCTAAAAGAGGTTTATAGTCATTCTTTGAGAGTCGAATAATGATGAGTGGGACTCTCACATATCACATCAGGAGTTGTCTGTGTTTGTAGCCCATAATATCCTTAACTTCCTTTATTATACTTTCGTCTCTGGTATAAATAAACATTTTACTTTTATCCCTGTTAGCTAAAAGCCCTGAAAGCAGTTCAAACTCCTCAACATATCTATTAATTAGCCTCACTGAGTTGGCATCACTCTTAGAGAAGAGAAAAAGGTTATCTGCAAAGGTGAGCGTCACAGTACGAGTACAGTTACATTTTCAATGGTACTGAAAGGTGCTCTTCCGATGTGCCTTCATTTTGATAATTCCATTGAGAACTTTCATAGTCAGCACAAATGGGTACGATGATAATGGATCACTCTGTCTAAGCCTCTTCACTCCTTTGAAGAACCCAACTGATTCCCATTTATCTTTATAGAGAGATGTGGTGATACATTGGTAGATCTAGTTGACCATCTTGGGAGGGAAGCCTATCAATTCCGGGGTAGCAATAAGGAAGTTCCAATAAACAAAATTGTAAATTTTCATCAAGTCTACCTTCATAGCACATCGAGAAACGCCCTTTCTAGAATGATACTGATGGAGCAATTATTAAACAAGCAAAATATTATCTCTAATATGCCTCTCTGCTACAAAGGCAATTTGGCAATTATCAACCAGAGACGGGACTGTAGGTTTGATACGGTTTGCTATAATCTTCAAAATAATCTTGTAAA
The DNA here is from genome assembly GCA_025585075.1 of Nepenthes mirabilis. Classification (NCBI taxonomy): domain Eukaryota; kingdom Viridiplantae; phylum Streptophyta; class Magnoliopsida; order Caryophyllales; family Nepenthaceae; genus Nepenthes; species Nepenthes mirabilis. The sequence goes on along the minus strand of JAODPA010130464.1, from coordinate 31,446 downwards.
TAATATTGTGACACGAAATAAGCCTAGAGTCAGTCACCTTAGAGGGAGATATCACCTTAGGAAACAGGCTAATGAGAATGGCGCTAACTTGTTTGAGAAGCTTCCCATGCTTAAAGAAATCCTAAACTGCCTCAATAACCACTGAGCCCATAATGTGCCATGTCTCCTTAAAAAATTTTGAAAAGAACCCATCTGGGCTAGATACTTTACCGTCATCAATGGAGAACACGGATTGTCGAACTTCCTCATCACTCATCGGGCAACATAGAGATTCTCGAAGATTTTCTAGAATAGTACGAATGATAAACGGGTGAAGTCTTTCTTTATCAATTGGAGGATCAACACGACCTGTCCCTAGAATCCGCATAAAATGAGTAACAATCAAGTGATGAACCACTTCCTTGTTGCTAGTTGGGGTGCCATCCTCTTTAATTAAGAAAGGATCCTGTTGCAGTTGCAATTTCAAGCAACCAAACGGAAGAACTTGGTACATTGGTCTCCTCCTTGAAGCCATTTGATATTTAGCCTTTTGCTTAAGAAAGTTAAGCTCCTAAACCATGGTTTGGAGATAAGCAGATTTACACAACTTCTCGTATTCCCTAATCCCCAATTGATTTCGATGGTGTAAACTAGTCTTTTGACATTCCTCCAAAACTTTCCTCGATCTAGCGACCGCTTCAGAAACATTACCAACTTGAGTATTCAGCCTTTTAGGTGCCATTTTAGTATTCATCAACTTTGCAATAAGCCAATACATTGGAATGCCATGCACCTCCCCCTGCCAGGCCTCACAAGCAACTTGGAGAAATTGCAGATTCTTGGTGAGAAAATTGTTAAATTTAAGCATGCCTTTCCGTGGTTGCTCTACTCCCTCCGGATATAGCACACAAGGAGAGTGATTCGTGGTTCTCGCCGGAAGGAAGAATGCTTTATATGCAGCGAACTCAGATAGCCAATTTCCATTAACAACAATTCTGCCCAATTTCTTGTAAATACGAATGGCTGCATCACGTCCATCATTCCATGTGTAGAAAGCACCGTCATAACACAGATCATTAAAATCACATTCGATGAGACATTAATCCAAATCCATGGAACTCCTTGCATTCCAATTGCCCCCCAAACCTTCAAAAGGCGATCTAGTCGCATTGAAATCTCTCTGGGCAGCCCACGGTACCTCTTGAATCTAATTACATTTAACTCAAAGGTTGTCCCAAAGAATACGACACTCAATTTCCAAGTTCGATCCGTAAATAAAGGAAACATAGATGACTTTGTTATGAACTTTGTTGCATGCTTTGTTATGGATAATTTGGTCTTCCTTGGAGAGGATATCCAGATCCACAATCCTCATATCCCATCCGACCCAAAGCCGGCCTATAGATGACGTTGAATAATTTATAGCCCAATTCTAGTTAGGCATCAATATCTTTGTAATATTTTCTGCATTATTTTTTGAACTTTTGTTTCAATCAACCCAACAATGGAGCAACGAGACAAAAAGAATAAAATGTCTAACCTTATGAGCCTTGATACGGCTATTAAGCTCACGGACATTCCAACATGCCACACTAATCATGAGAATGTGCAGAAGGAAAAGCATTGCTTTGAGGCCCTTTTGGTTTTTTCAAAATGGACTTGAGATGAGGTTTTTCCTTGCTTGGAGGCACCCCCAATGCTGAAGATAAAGCAGGAACATGGTTCTCCAGATGATTGCCAGCACTCGCCTGAATTGAGGAAACCATACCCAAAGAAGCGTTATTTCCAGCTTGTAAATCTGGCTCCTCCTCCATAGCAGGAGTCGCTCCCTCTTGATCTGGATGGTGGATATCTGGAGCAGCACTAGTCAAAATGTCCTGCTTCATAAAAGTTGGAGGATGCTGAATAATTGAATTATTAGGGGTCACAGTGTTTGTAGCCTGGAGAACTGGAAGAGCATCAAAGAGAGGTGCTGTCGCCATCTCACAAATCGAAGCTTCCATAACTGGAGTATCATCAGAAGATTCATTGGGGGAGCATGAGTCATCAACTGCTTGGAGAGTTTCAAAAGCATTTGCTGTGGGCACAGATGCTCTCGTAGCGGGGAGATTTTCATACCTGATTTAGCTAGCCTCAAATGGGTATTTGGAAGGATTCGACCCGTAGGTCAATATATCCTATTAGTCTTGCATTGGGCATTATTATGGCCAATTTGGTGGCAGATTCCACACCGAATAGGTTTCCATTGATAGTTAATATCTACTTCCACAAATTGCTACACCCCTAAATTAGAAAAACTCCCAGTATTCTACTGAACTTTTGTGGGAAGAGTAGCTGCCGCTCTAACCTCCAGATAGACTTTGGCGAACCTCGTACGTTTCATTCTTGTAGTATTAGTATCTAACTGAATCAGTTTCCCAACAATGCTCGCAATCTAACTAGGACCCAACGGGGTCCAAAACTCCACTGGCACATTAACCAAATTTATCCATACCGGGAACATTTTATGCTCTTCTTGAAATAACTCCATCCTTGGTTTCTAGTGTTTGAGAAACAAAGTTCTCTCCTCAAACACCCATGGACAATGCACCATAAATGTATCCATCATCTCCTTAGAGGAGAATCGAAAGAAGAAACCATTATCATTTACAGCCACATGACAAAGCCCAAATCTTGCCTAGATTTTTCGAGCAATAAAATTCACGATGTGAAAATTTAGGGGTTTCTTATAAAAATATCCAACTAATGTGGCTCCCCGTACATCCTCCCCCTGTTTAAGCACCTCACTAGGAGGAGTAATTTCAATGATATCACCATCCACTTTCTGCGCCGGGGGGGGGGGGGGGATATTGAAGGGGAGTGCTGCCAATAGATACATCCTTCTTAACAACATAAGACCAAGAGGGCTAATTCATACCCGCAACCCATTGAAGGGGAGCACTAGATTCCATAATAGCTGCTGGAAGAACTGAGAGATATATCCGAAACATGCTCTGAATACAAGGTCATTACACGATTTTCCATAGAAAGTTGAGAACTTTCAGTCAAAACTCCATGAAAATCCAGTAAAAATGGCTGCTTGGATTCAGTAGGAGACGCTAACTTAGATAGAGGAAGAGAAGACAGATGCATCTGGACCATCAAAGTACCTGAATTTGCGGCATGGAGTTGGCAGAAAATTATAAAGTTTCGTCCCAATCTTCGGCTTATGATCTGCTACCACATTGGAGGTGGTGCTGGAACCTTTCCATGGACTGATAATTGGCATCCATTGGGGCCACTCAGTGATAGATACTCGAAGCATTTGATGACCGTCACTGAATTATTTCGAGATGTTAAAGTCGAAGACATCATTTGTAATGGATTGTGGAAGTAGCCAAACAAATACGATGTGGATGTGACTAGCATTGTGGAGAGCATGCCTAATTACTCTTCAAATTTATCCCGGAAAGATGAGATCAGGGGGTTAGGCAGCCCAAATGGTTTATTCACCATAAAATCTATCTACAAAGTTTTCTAAGGCACAAAAAACAAAGTGGTGTGGGGACACCTCGTTTGGGGCCCTTATCACATCCCCGCACATGGTTTTATTCTCTGGTTGGCCATTCCAAGAAGGTTAAGCACATTAGACCATATTAGCATCTTCATACAACAACCTAATGCGTGTGCTCTTTGCATCAATGGAATGAAAAGCCATGATCACTTGTTATTCAGTTGCCATTTCTCAGGGGGTGTGTGGAGAATGATGTGTCACTTTGTTGGAACTAGTTGGCCGTACAACGACTAGGAAACAAACATAACTTGGACAGCTCTCAAATGAAAGGGAAAGAATATCAAAGTATATTCTCTTTGGCTCATACTAGCAGCTTTGGATCCCTTTGGGTCTTAGTTGCATTGCGAGTGCTGTTGGGAAACCGATTCAATTGGACGCTAGTATCGCTAGAATGGAGCGTATGAGGTTCGCCAGAGTCTGTGTGGGGGTTAAAACAGCCGCTACTCTCTTTACAAAAGTTCGGTTGAATAAAGGGAGATTTTCCAATTCAGGGGTGAAGCAATTTGTGGAGCTGGATATTGACTGTCAACGGAAATTTGTTAGGTATGGAATCTGCCAGTAGATTGGCCATGGTAATGCCCAGTGCAAGACTAATAAGATATATTGACCTACATGTCAGATCCTTCCAGATACCCATTTGAGGCATGCTAAAGTGTGTATGGAGGATAAGGTACGTCGTGATACCGATCAAAATCTCCCTACACTGGGAGCATCAGTGCCTACGACAAATATTTTTGCAGCTCTCTAAGCAGTTGATGACTCATGCTTCTCCAATGGATCTTTTAAATATGCTCAAGTTATGGAAGCTTTGCTTTGTGACAAGGGGAGGGTGTCTCACATTGAAGTTCCTCCAGCTCTTGAGGCTGCGGACACTATGACCCCTAGTAATAAAGTAATCCAGCATCCACAGACTTCTCTGAAGGAAGATATATCGGCTGAAGCTGCTCCAGATCTCCAATATCTAGTTCAAGAGGGAACGACTCCTGCTGTTGTGGAGGAGCCAGATTTACTATCTGGAAAGAAGGGTGCTTCAGTAATGATTTCCTCAATTCAGGCCGGTTCTGCTACTTATCTGGAGACCTGTGTTCCTCCCTTATCTTCTACCTTGGGGCGCCTCCGAGTAAGGAAAAACCATTCTCAAATAAGCTATCAAATCAAATCTCAGTAAATAAATATCCAAGATGCCCAAATCACCTGGTGTGAAGGTCTGATTTTTATAAGTTCACAAGACCGTGTGCCGTGGCTAAGCTTGTTAGAACTGAGGGCATATGTCAAATATACACCTGAACAACCGAGTGCAAGGGTCGGTTCTGGGACATGGCTGGGGTAGAAAATAAGTATGTTGAGTTTGTAAAGCAATAAGGAAGTTGCTACTGAGCAAGCAAACACTAGGAAAATGGCAACAATAGCTATGAAGAAAAAGTTTTAAATCGATTCCCCCATATGGGCATTTTCACCTTTTAGCCTTTAGTATATATTGAAAGGTCCTAATATTCACAGTGGGGTAACCAATTTTTTTACCGGGCTAAAACTTTCAAAAATTATTCACCTAAAATAATATAAAAATATAACATTGCTAGAGATATCTAATTACCTAGCTGGGGTTTGATTCTAACACAAAGTGTGGACAAGTAGAGTTTACCACTAGGTTACCCTTGATTCGGTATTCGATTATTAACAATGCAATGTGCATCTACTTCAATTCCTCATATGCCAGGTTTAATAAAATAAAAAATATTCATGTGTCTATTGTCCATTTCCCATTTGGTTGAACATGGTCTTCATGCTAGTTTTTGTAGATTTTCTGAATGGGCAAATTACTTTCTGGTGTTGTTGCTGGTTATCTTCGGCCCCTAAGTAAATGGGGATGCTCAACTTTTGCAGGCGCAACAAAACCTACATGAGTGAAGCTCAGAGGAGTGCCCTCAACGCTCTCCTTTTCAGGACAGGGGACCAGTCGAAGGACATTGTTCTTGCCCTCGCCACAAACCGCCCTGGTGATCTTGATTCAGCGGTGGCTGATCGTATAGATGAGGTCCTTGAGTTCCCTTTACCCGGAGAGGAAGAACGATTCAAGCTACTGAAACTCTACCTGGACAAGTATATAGCCCAAGCTGGAGCTAGGAAACCCACATTATTGCTGCCGCGTTGGTTCCAGAGGCAGCCACGGAAGATAGAGATTAAGGGATTGACAGATGACATCCTAAGGGAAGCGGCAGCTAAGACTGAGGGATTCTCAGGAAGAGAGATTGCTAAGCTAGTGGCAAGTGTTCAAGCTGCCGTTTATGGCAGCGAAAACTGCATCCTTGACCCTCAACTGTTTCGTGAAGTTGTTGATTATAAAGTTGCAGAGCATCAACAGAGAAGGAAGCTGGCTGCTGCTGATGGAGGCAGCTCTTAATCTCACTGCATTTTTGTTTAAGCAATTCACCGTCTGCTCCCCATTTGTTTTTGTTTTTGTTTTTTTGTTTTTTTTTTTTTTTGGGTAATATTGCCTGGATATTTATTGCTGGGCATCATACTAACGAGTCATTGTTTTTCCCAATTGAACGGGGAATTTTGGCATATCTTATTTTGCAGTTAGGATTGGCTGTTTGGGCCACAGATCCACTGATTTTCATCCAGTCCGTTCACCTTGCCTTGTACTTAAACAAGATGAGCTTGCCGCTTTCTTGGGTCCATCACCACTCTGATTTGGAGATCAGAAACTCTGCATTCAACCTATCATTCATCAAAGAGTTTGATCCATGGATGAGTCGGTCTTACCAGGACAATAGAATTGTTTTGTATTGATTTGAATGTTGTTAGACTAATAGATGGAAAAGTTCCTCAACAACACAGATATGACTAGATATGTAAGATACAGTGTTCTCTTTTAAGATGGATCCCCCCGAAAATTCGGACACAATTTTGATGAGAAACAACCCAATTATTTATGGCATTGTTAGTTGATACCGGGTCATTTTAATTCTGCTTTCTTCATGGTCAATTCCCAAACTTCTCGGGCATTCGATTCACTGATTTCTCCTCCATCTTTCGTAGGCAGCTTGCAAATGCATTCGTGTACAATCTGTTGCACTTTCAGGAGGAGCTCCTCCTCCCCCCCCCCCCCCCCCAACCCTGAATTTTCTGTTATTCGGTAGTTTGGTTTACAAATTTTTCACACTACTAATGGATTGTACGAAATCAGCGGTCCCTTCTTTTCCATGTTCTGCATCTTATAGTTTTGTTTATCAATGGATCAAATGAGTATTTCTTCTGAATTATATTTTTACGTGAGTAAATATTATATCGTAAAAGATATCAAATGAATGTACTTTCATGTTAGTTATGGATACATTTTAAATAAGATTTGATCATGTTTGAATAGAAAAGGTCTTACTTTAAACCTTCGAGCAATGGATGGAAGGTTGAAGATTTCCTGCAAATTAGTTCTTCCTCGGCGACGGCAGATGTTCAATGTCTACTGGGTGGAACCAAGTGCGTTGATGCAAAGATGCATTCTCTCTCGTTTACTTCTCTCCGTCGGCTCTGATGCCCGGTGCTCCCGGAATCCTCTTCAGCGCTACCATCCCTTGCTGAACCTGCTCGCCTTCTTCTCATTGCTGGTTGCAAGGAGCTGATTGCTGAACAGCTTTTGTGGTTAGCTGATTATGAGGCACTAAGATTTTCTCCACGTCTGCTTCGATTTTGCCGTTTGTCCACTCCTTCCAAAAATTGATACCCCATCCTGGAGGTTATAGTTTTGCTCCTGTATTGTTGATACCCTCGTTAATTTATGATTTTAAACTGTTTTTGGGTCCGCGATCTTTTAGAAGACCCTTTAATCAAGAGTTGATTTCTTCTATTCAAAAAAGAAAAATTTTGACCTAGGATTGCTCTGGCAGGTTGTTAGAGGATGCTATTGTAGGCACACTCAACGTCTTAGTTGATATTTCTTGCAACCCTATCCCCTCCCTTACCAGTTCGCTCTTACATTGCAAGCTCGACCAGTGGGCAGTCTGGGTTTGAGTTAGATTCTTGATCTTAATTGTTCCATGTACGTAGATAAAATGCCATATATAGGTTTACTGATAACATCATAGATTCAAACTACGAAATCATAGATTCAAACTATGAAAATAAGTTACGTTGTAGGGTAAGATTTTGTACATCTGTCCATCCTCTCTCTATCTAGGAAGCACATGCACTGGGCCATAGATCCAATGAAGCAGAGCCTGCACAATATTGTTTTGATTATAGGGTATCAAATTGCATTGATTCGAATATTGGATTATGGTCATTTATTTAAGCATAAGGTTTACACCTAGATATATGATACATTTTCTGTTTTGCCTTCTTGATAAAAAAGAGAAAAATTATGAATTCTAGCGCTGACTTCTTTCCTTTTGTTTTCAACCCAAGATTTCTCTTCCTAGTACATGCAGTATTATAGTTTGTATTGTATTCAAAATCACATTGTATTATAGGGGCCTGATATAAATATATATTGGCCAATACGTATTGTATTGGCTAATATTTGCATCCATGTAGCTCATAAGGTGGTGGAGTACATTGAAACCATCACCATCGGTGCCCACATTGATGTCTTATGTCAGGATTGTTTCTTTTATGGGCTTCCTCCTCTCAGTTAGTCTCTTTCTATACAGATCTTTAAAGTAATTGATAGAGACACAATAAGCTTCCATTGCTCTCTTCTCATTTAAGTTTTTTCGTCACCTCCTCTATTATTTTCACATTGTCACAAAGCATGTTTTTCTCAGTTGCATGGATCCATCTTGTTTTAGGAGTAAGTTTTGACAATGTTTGAAACAATGCATATTAGCACATTATCAGAGCATGCCTTGGGCATGACCCAAAGCCCCCCATATGGAGGCACGGTGAATGCTGCATATTTTGTAAGGTAACACCTCACAGTATTTGGGGCAACCTGAAAGGATCAAGTTAATCAAGACAACCACAGAATAGTGCAATACCACCTGTCGCAAACAATTACTTGGCAAGTTGTGGTTGAAAATATGAATAAGAAAAATGCATCAAGATTTCAAAATTTGATCTCCTTAAAACACGGTAGACTTCAAGAAAGTAAATATTTTGCTGACTTCAATATAACAAGCTGATGAAGCTTGAAATCACAAGTTCAAAGCTAGGAGGGTTTTTTTCCCCTTCAAGAGAGAACGACAGCTAGTGAGTTTTATTAAGTTATGTGACTTGTGAGGATAAAACTTGCATGAAATTGTTTGTAGTTCTTGTGACAAAAGACTTCAAAAATTCGAACGGATTTCAAGTTCATGTGCTAAATTGATTTAGAAGCTAAATCAGCTTCACCTAGGGAGACGTTGTTGGAACATCACACCGACAAAGTGAAGGACTGTAGCAAAAATTTGAAGAACATGACTCCTGATTTTGGATGTCCTTTGTACTTTTTTGTTTTTTTGGTCTATGTTATGAAATGTTGGTTCAAATTTGGACATGTATCTAATAGTTTATATGATAATGTTTCGACATTCACAAATTCTCAAAGAATTGTTTTATTAAAAAAACTGTAAAGAAATCGTGCTTTGTTTTTCTGGAAAATGTTTCCATATGATGCCCAAACTTTCATAGCTAAACAGTCTTCCAATGCCCAGAACTTCACAAATGTTTTTGGAAAAGTAGTTTTGCGGAAAGCCTAATTTTTTCACATCTGAATAGGCCATAACACTTTACAAATATTTTTTTGTCAATAAAATTTTTAGGAAACACCCTAGTTTTCCACATCCAAACTGGCCCCAAACACCCGTAAATTTCTAAATAGAATCTGTTCTCGACAAATTCTGGGATCATTCGAAAGCTTGTTGACCAAGCTTATATAGATACCCATCTCGCCGGGAAACTCATGCAAAAATTGTAAATCCATCTACAAAACTAATTTATTGAACAAATTGAGCTGCAGATTTACCTTATAATAAATTGAGCCCTGATTTTCTCTCTTTTCTTTCCTTCATTTACATGCCGTTTCCTTCTATTGATAGACCATCTGTCGTATCCAAGACAATCTTATTAGGTCTCAAGTCCTAGTTCAGTTAAAATTCCTCACAAAAAGCATATCTATGCTCAAGTCTCTCTGCCAGGAACTTCCAGGAAAATATCAGAGGACTTCAGAAATTGTTGAACTCCTCCCTTTTCCTCCTCTTTTTTTTCTTGATATTACATGTCATTTCTATATAATTGGTGCATTAGATGCATTGTAATTATAACATTGTCATCCAAGTTGCCTGGACACTGTGATGTAATAGTTTGACCCATGAGGATTCCGGTCATGGGGAGAACAAAAGATAATAAGCTCTCAAAGGCAGGACGTTGGACTATAATTTTGAAATATTATCTATGCAAGGTAGTGTTTTATGACAAAGTTGCTAAAAATGTCATGAAGATATATCCTGGTTAACATGATGTCCGGCACTCAATGGATGATTACTGGGTGCTGACCCCTTCCCGTGTGCATGTTTTTCAGGCATTGTTGCAAAACTTTGTGTAAACACCACTAAATTTTTTATGTTTTATATTTCTTGCATCTTGTATGCCGTCCATAAGCAAGGTTTTCATGGACTCCTATGTTTTGAACAAAGCGGTAATGGGTATGAATTGTTATTTTCAGGCACGTGATTCTGGCTACAACAACAGTGGCAATTTGTGTAAAATATCTAGCTTATGTGAGTGAGGTGCTTATGGAAGGACAATGGTGGAGAAAGATTGTCTATATGTTTTACTTGGAACTCATCCGTGACCTGTTGCACTCGTCTATGTATCTCTGCTTCCTTCTGGTGATTTTCATGTATGTCACTAGTTCACTTTAGTGATTAACATATTCTACAGATACGTTGGCATCTATGACTATCTATCTATCTACCTATCTATCAATCTATCTATCTAAATCTATATCTCTATATATGTGTTGTTTCCATAGCTATGTGTGTGTGGTCTATTCTATGACAACTTGTCTCTTGCATATATTCCCAGGCACAAATTTCCATAGATCTTCATTGAAGATACCATCTCCTGAAAATATTTTTTGCTTTCGTATTTGTGTAACATTCAAGTTGATATGTAACACCCAATCCCTTGCTATTGATGTTTAAGATGTCATAATTATTATATATTGATGTTGGCCGGAAATGGGGCGGCCTACCAACACAGGCACAAAGGAGTTGAAGAGAAGGAATGTAAGCAACAATATTGACAACCGATATTTACGTGGAAAATCCTTATAAATCAAGGAAAAAATCATGGGACTTTCAATCTGTAAAGTTACACTATGTATGAGATAAAGATTACAAAATAGGAGGCAAAAATATACACACACACAGTTGGGCCTTCTTCCTCTCCTCTATTTTTCTTTCTTACTCTCACACACTCACACTCTACTTCTTTTCTCTTCTACCACCACACCGCTTACATATACACACACACACATATATATATAAGAATATACATAAGACTTAACAGCCGCTGGACCACCACGTCTTGCTCCATGGTTGGTGCACGGTTCCCAATAAGCATGCTTCAGCTCAGCGGCAGGTGGCGCATGCCTACAGTAGTAGAAGATAGACCTGTTGTCTTGAGTTTTTAAGATTATCTAAACAGGCAAGTCAACCTACTCCCTTTCAGACATAGCAAGTGTTCTATATTGCCTTGATGAGACGGTCAACCTACTCCCTCATTGACCGTCCTTCCATTCAGACCGGTCAATGTCCCGTTGACCATCCTCTTAGTTGTCCTAAGAGTCCTCAACAAAACTGGTCAACTTGGTTCTTCAGCCGGTCAACTATGTTGACCGTCCTACTGGTCAACGATGTTGACCGTCCATCCGGTCAACTATGTTGACCGGAACTTCTTCACGGGAGAAATTTCCAACAATTGGAATAATTGCATAATGAAAATTTTAAGTAAATCAAGTATTGGGGGTAAGAAGGTTAATGCATAATAGGTGCAAGAGTAACGCATGAGTGTATTTGAGGTACATTGTCGTACTTGATATATGCATAATGGGTGCTCATGCATAGGCTTGGTAGTTTGGGTTATGTTTGTATGCTAGTGAGGTGCTTGTGCGTAGATTTGGTAGTATGAGTGCGCTGGTGTGTGGGCAAAGGCGCTCATGTGTGCATGCACCTGGCTTTTTGCCTAATGGATATCTAACCAGCACAAATGTGCCGGTTTTTTGTAAGAGATCCTTCACAAATTTTTGGACATTTTTGGTGTAAAGAAGAGAGAAGAAAAGAGAAAAAGTAAAAGAAGTTGATCTTGAAGCTTTTGCATTAGATCGGATAAATATTTGGTTTAAGATAAGTGCATATATTTCTATTTTTTCATCTATTGTTAAAATTTTTTGAATTTTCTTTTAATTATTGTCTAAATGTACATACATGTTACTTTTTTTTCCTTTTAAATATTTGTTGCATGTATGTCTATTTTTACCAAAATTTGAACATTTTGAAGGTGTATACTTACGTTTAAGAGATTGTTAACAAATCATGAAATCCTTAACTATTTGATTTTACATATTATTTCTAAGTAAGTATCTAAAGAGAATTCTACATTGTGAATGGAAAAGAGAAATTGTTTTTTCATTGATTTGAAAAATATTGAAATATTTGCTATGTGCTGTAGAGTTTTTTGTTTTAATTAAATAGGAACTGTTATAAGGGAATTAACAAATTATATTTAAATATGTCTTAATATATTTTACACAAAATAAAGATCGAGCTTAACAATCATGATAAGAAAAGTGACGTTTGACCATACTATAGGGCATAATATGTAGATAGTCCATCTATGGTTCTTAAATAGTAGTTTGTCCACCTTAGGCTGTCGGAAATATATGTAGCCTGATCTTCAAATTTTTTTTGATATGATTGGTGTGCAAGTCAGTGATCCTTGGTTCTTAGGTTTTTATATGTTTTCGATACGATCCTTCAATTTTTATATTTTTCGATATGTTTTCACATATTCTCAGTCTTTTGACCCTTTTTTGTATGCTTAGTATGCTTTTGTATGTTCCTGCATGACAGACAATTTATAATCCATCGTGTTTTTGAACATCTTTCTTGACAATTGGACATTTTGGATTTATACGTGTGATCATGATTTACCATCATTTACACCTATTCTACTCACATATATTCATATAGTGTATACGTATTTTATTGAAAGTTAGGCTTACATTTGAATTAGTTTAAAATTCCTTTCAAATTAGCGGGTTTTGATATCTTGCAAGATAAGACAAAGGACTATTTGAGGAGAATAGTTTAGAATGTTTTATTTGTATTTTTGAGCTTGTAATTGGATTAGTATGTTGTCCTCTAAGAATTGAATTTAAGTTTCCGCCATATGTTTATTTGGATTATTTGTTGATACTTTTCCTTATAGCATATTTTTGGGTTGAGCAGGTATGGCATAGTTTGGCCATCCCTGATACCGCAATCGTTATATTTTTAGTTATTGTTATATGATTTGGTTTGTAGCGTCCGACCCGAGTGTTGATTTGGACTTTAATTTTAGCCGAGTTTCATTTTGACGTCATTTTATTGCCTGCTTGTTCTGAGATTATAACATGAAATGTGTGGGGATAAAATCTCTCCCATGCAAAACCTAAGTGCCAAAGCATCTTAGCAGACAAACCTCAGATGCAAAAACCAGGGTCAGCTGTCAATATATTTGCAGAACTCTCTGTTCTTTTCTTTTTGATCCCTAATATGGGCACAATATGTAGATGACAAAATTATTTCCACAGGTGACCTCAATTCTCCATCATAAGTTGATTGACCGGCTTAGAGGAGCATTCATGTAATGATTGTACGTTGTTTTCCCGATTTTCTATTTCAAGAATTCAGATAGATTTTGCCAATTTCGTCTTTAGGAATATTGGATAGCCAATTGTACCGACGTCGTTTTCTAATTTTTTGATGGAAATCCACACCGAACATAAACTATGGTGTGTCAGCTACAATTGATAAGAGCTTTACGAGATTATTTTGCCATTTTCAAGGTCCGTGTTGCTGATTACATTTGTTACAGGAAGATCACTTCAACTATGAATGGCCATTTTGCCAGACGCAGCACCTGAAGGGCAGAAGGCGTGAGTTGTTGACCTGTTTCAACCTTTCCACTCTTTTTCCTTGGCTGTCAGTGCGCTAGAATCTCGACCTTTTCTTATGGGTGGACGGGATTGTATTATTTGTTGTGAGGAAACGACCACTGCCAAAAAGTTGATATGTGGGCTTCCTTTCCATGTTCATGGCCTCCATGTTGACGCAGAATGGATGGCCGGACAAGAGAGGACGGTCGGACAGCGAAGGCAACGTAGCACACACGGTGAGATAAAATGGAAGAAAGAAAAATGAATACCAAATATTTTACGTGAAAAATCATTCTAAAATAAGGGAAAAACTACGGTACACCAAGTCCACAAATAAATCCACTAAATATGATATTTGGTTACACAAACCACAAGAGGAGGAAATAAAGCACAGAGCACAGACAACACTCTTTGTGTTTTTCTCTCACAGCTCTCTTTTCTTCCACTCTTTATCTCCTCTATCTCACACAATGCTTGCACATCTGCGCCCTCTCACACTGGTGTTTGCTATATACATACATGTATATATATATCTGTGCCCTCTCACACTTGTGTTTGCTATATATATATATATGAGCCGGTGACCACCAACCACCCTGGCTACATGGTGGTTGGTGCTTAACTTCCAATGCCTGCAACAGCAGGCACATGCCCTACCCTGCAGGTGGCGCATGTATGCGCTGCAGGTAGGCATATTGGCGTCATTTAAGTATTCAATATGGTAGGTCAACTGTACGCCTACTGTAGAGGACAGTCTTGTAGGATATCTATTTTCAACCGGTCAACACCCGTTGACCATCTTCTTCTTTTGATCAGTCAACGCCTGCTTTGACGGAAAGTTCTTGTGCCAAATACACTTCACATAGTCTACGGATATTCTGTGCATGAGTCCGCGGACCTCAACTTCACAAGGTCCTCGTACATTCTTAAAGTCCTCGGACTATCAGAATTTTCACACAGAAGTGACCCTCCAACACTTCAATCCTGGGTAGAGCAACAGCACACGTCCTGACCTTGTACCACTTTATGTAGGGGGTAACTATTGCTGCAAGGCAACATGGATCACCACTGATGCATATATTGACCAATATGTATATTTTTTGATATCGCAATATTTTACCGTATCAGCGATATATCGATCGATATTTGACTAATATATTGACAGATATAACCCTATCAGTTTACGATTTTCAGATATTTTTTCCTTCTGATAAATTCGATATTAACATGTATTAGCTAATATATCCCATACTAATATGCCCGCGATTATATGATATTAATACAGTCATGTTAAATATTGATACTAATATTTTTATTCATGTAGATCGCAGTCAAATTATCAGCAATCTATATAATTTTTTTGAAATAATTGTGATTTTTTTTATATAATTGTGACTTTTCATGCCAACTCCTAATGGTGTCCAGATGATGTCTTAATATGAAATGCAACTAACGGGATATTAATATTTTTCTAACGTGTATAAGCTAGCTTTTAATCATGGGCCCAAAACTATAATAGAAGGTAGGGTATGAAGTGTTGAATTTCTCTTTATTACTAATGAAGGGGAATTAAGAAACGAAGAAGAAGAACAGAACTAAGTAAGCTAATTTTTTTTTTCAAAAAAAAGAAAGGCAAAAAAAAAAAGGAGAACAAGGAATACTGATCTGTTCAACGTTCTCGATTGCCAGTTAGAAACTGCCAGCTAAACGACATGTTATCCACCCGACGGATCCTTAAGCGGTTGTAGGAAAAGTTAATCACCCCTAACTTCTATATAAACCCCCCATTCTCAACAGAAAAATGAGACAACGTTCAACCAAACAAAAACCAACCAAAGATAAACTCAAAACGCTTCAAGCACACACTCTCTCTTTCATTAAGACGCTTTCTAAAAAGTGAACACCACTAACAAAAATTATTTTTACAAGATTTGTATTTGCATCTTTTCTTTTCTTTTCTCAAAAAAATATATTAATTTGAGCATCGGATGATATATAGGGGAGTGAGTCCTGTCAATTCTTTGACCGTATTTTTGTTATGTTACAGAGAATCCAGACTAAGAACGTACGAAAATCAGACCTATGTCAAACAGATCAAACAATTTTTGGTTTCATAATCCGTATAATAATCTGAATTCGATAATGATTAGTACCATTTGTGGGAAGCGACTAAAAAATATGACTACCACACTTCTATAAAGACCAACATGGTGGATACATGAGTACAAGTCAGTATACCAATTAGAGATGCCACCTCATGTGGCAATTGCCACCTTATGGGCAGTCGGGTGGATGATCATTCCAACTCCTGTGTGCACGCTCTAGCGATAAGAATGGCTGACATCTTCAACGCCGTCCATACCATTTGCACACGACTTAATGAGTGGCCAAAGGGGACTCCATTTTCTGCCTCCCAAATAATGACTTTCAAGCGAAGGAAGAGGGGAAGGAAGTCTTTAACTGATAAAGGCTGACGGCCTAAAGAACTCGGGACCTAAGTAGCCTCAAGCAACAAAGTCTCAACGCGCTTGAAGGGTCATTTGAGTTATAAAACTTGAGAGGCAAAATTCTCATTATTCCCGAGACAATAGGGAGCCCTCGTACCAAGTAGAAGTCTCTCACAATGCACGCTCTCCAAAGGTTATGAGCCGCCCAACATCTCATACCACATAAAATCCTTCGGAATTGAAGATCTTCCTTAATGCAAAGAGGATGGCAGCTCTTTCTCAAATGAAAAAAAAAGTTAAAAAAATATGGTAGCATGTTTTTGGAGATGTCCAAGAATGAACCGCTAACTTAAAAAGATTTCCATTCACGATGGAGATACAAACACATCCAATCTCTCATAAGTTCAAAATGCTAGCCCTGAACCCCTACGATGGAAGGACTGATTCGATGGACCATTTTGACCATTTCTACACTCTCTTGAGCTTTTAAGGCCTAGACGATGCTACAATGTGTCTGTGTTTTTCCTTAAAGAAAATGCTTGAGTTTGGTCCTATCGGCTTCAACCCAACTCAATTTGGATATTCCAAGATCTAGCTGATGGCTTCTTATCTCAATTTGCCTCCAGTTGAAGGGAGCAGAAGCAACCATGAAACTTTACCCGTGTCAAACTGTTACAAATTTCAATCAAACAAGTCAATTTAAATAATTAATTATAATTTTTAAAATCTAAAATTTTAAGTAATTTTAATAAATAACACAAAATTCTAAAATTAGACTGTGACAAACCAAATATACTGGACCCAACAAGTCAAAACAGCCACTAAATATAAAATAAAATCGTATATAATATATTTAAAAATAATTTAACCTTTTTCCGAAACCTAAACATAACGTGAGCTTTATAAACCTAACCGTACGTTCACTTCTTGTTTTGCCTAAGTGAATTTCCAACAATTTCTCCGTTCAAGTATCCACATTCATAAAGATAAAAAGGTTCGACAAATCAACTCTGCGATCTGCTATGATAAACATCAAGTCTTCAGCATAGAGCACGCAACTATGAAAGATGCATCCACACCATGCCGAAAGAAAAGGAACATACGATATCATCGAATACCATACATAAGAAAAATCCAGCCTCGCCCTAACGGGCAACATTTTTGTACAGTCGCTTCAGCCGAGCTAAAACCTCCATGTCCTTTGTGGGCAGCATTTCTTGATCTTCGTTTCTGTTTTTAGACCCTTAAGACCTCTATGTTCACCAGCTCTAGTTTGATTCTATGTATAATAAATAATCTTAAAAAACTACACAATGTACAGTTTTACAGCAGACTTTATTTTAGGTCAGTAGCTCTTGCCAGTCCCTAAGATAGGCAGAAAATGGCTCTTGATCTTTAGAAGAGAGAGAGAGAGGGGGGAGGAAGAGAAAGAAGAAAGAGTATAAGGATCGGAGAGCTTGAGCTTTCAGTTAGCTGTACAACCTCGTTTCATATCGCACCTATGCAAGCAGGGTGTGGAGACGACTGCCCCACAATTCTCCTCTCTGCAAAATTTCAAAATGACTAGTCAGAAACCATTAAGCATGCAAAAAGATGCGTAGGATTGCCGTAGTGTGACAAGTTAGTCACGGATTCGAATTATAAAGGCAGCCTCTTATATAACACAAAATAAAGTCTGAGTAGAATAAACCCAAAATGGTTTGAGTTTAACCCTTCCTTGGACACTTTTTCATGGCTGCACTTTGTGCATCATGCAGCCTCTTTTTTATGGCAGAAATAATTCTCATGTACCAGGGGGACTGAAAACCAAGTGTGGTGCTACAGCGAGATTATTCCACAGATTCAACTGATGGATATTCCTAGTCCAAGCAAAAAACGATGGAAATACGTAGATCTCATGCATTTGCATTTCCACAGATGGGTCAATTCCGATCTCATCAGTGGTGATCCCACTACTCACGACTAGATGGATCGATGATCAAATGAAAGCCTTACGTATGTTCGTCATTTATTTGATTTAGTGTAATATCCTCTAACAGAAGCAATTCTTTATCAATTTTTTATCACCTCAGTTTGTCTCTTCCTTTTTATCCCCTCCAACCACAACTATCTTATTTTTTTCTCACAAGTGCTTAATTTGGCATAAATGTCCAAACAACTTTATATATCTTTCCCTTTATTTTATCTTCTTTTAGATGCAACTTTTAAAAGTTTATGGATACATGACAGAATCAGAACAAAGATGATTTGCCAGAAATTAAACCACTTTCTTTTGTGGAGAGTCCGACAATGACAGATTCCTGGGGAACTTGTACTCGCCCTCTGAACAGGGATTTTCCCAAGTTTGATTCACACAGTATTTGCATTTGAAAACCATAAGAAGCTGAGGAATCCTACCTCCAGCAGCAACAAGTTTCTCTACACGTGCAACGATATGCTTTCCATATGTGTACTTCTTCAACGCGTTCAAATGAACCTTAATTCGTGACAGTATCAACTCTCGCTGTTGATCATTGCATGTCTCCAACATCTTCTGTACAACGTAGTTTGCAAATTGATCTTTCATCATCGCCTGGGTTTGCAGGGAAAGAACGGCCATGAGAAAGGAAACAAGCATGAAAGGTGTAAGATGGCACCGAAGACACAGAACCAATGCACACAGTTTCTTATATTCAAAGATTAACTTAACTGTCAAATCTGTCATTTGGAAAAGTATGGCTGGAAAAAAATTTACTTACGAAATTTGACTACAAAAGCCTCATTCTGATTAGGGGCTTGATTTACTTATGGGGAAAAAAGGCATAAGAGATATGAATTTGAAGTCTTTTGAGCATTCAGCTTCAAATGAAGCATACAAATATGATGGCAAAATCATCTTTGGTATGTAAGTGGCTCTTCAATGCCAGCCCGCAATGAAATAAATTAACATGACTGATGCAAAACAGCAGTATATCATGAAATCGACTGTTTTGATCATTACGCAATTATCATTTACTGGGAACAATTGTCATTATATCATTCTATCGGGGTTATATCCACCATGTTGGAACCCTTCCCTTTCACAATACTTGAAAACTAACCAATAATACAAAACAAACAGAGGCCCAATCCATAAGGCTGCCATATCATGAGTTTGAAGGCCCGATGTATGAACCCTAGGCCATTTCCTCGAATAAGACTTCTTCCATGGTTTGTACCATTGCCTTCATGTCTCAATGGGGCAATTTTACCATGACGTCAAAGGTCACCCTCCACCCATACTACAAAATATTTGTCTTTACAGTATGTATTCATGTACCAGTAATTCATTAGGAAAAAAATCAACCTGGATGAAATACAAAGAAAGATGATATGCTTAAATACACCGAATAAGGTCTATTACATCTAAATAGTATAATTGTTTTTTGGTTTACAAGGCTAATGATCAGAAAAGAGGAAAGAATTGGACAATGTAACACGTGTCAACATAATATCAAAATAGTATAAGTTTTAACCACAAAAGATATCATAAATATGAGAGAAATGCAGATCATTGTGGCTTATGCTTATACCCTTCATACTCCTGACTGAAATTAGTAGGACACTCACAAAAATAGTATACTTTCCAGGAAATTGATCTTCCTAAGGTGGACGGGGATTAGGTTTTACATAAAGGGAGAAGTAGAGATGACGAATAACATCAGACAAAGGAGTTTACTCAGAAGAAGACATGGCCGAAGATGACAAACCTGAAGAGGCTCATTTTCATCGGTAGTACCAAGCATCTCATTCACCAGGAGTTCCCTTTCGTCAGGACCACCAAAAATTAAACACTTCTCCACAACGTTGGAGGCAAATTTCTGCTGGCTCATCTGAACTATATTTCCAGCCAATTCCTTGATTATGGTTGATCGTTCATGAGGCTTTCCGTGCTCCAACACATGCTGTTAGAAGATATTAGAAGAGATAAACAACGCAATCAAGAACATCAGAGAAGCAGAACAATGTATATTGTACACAAATTCACAAGAATTAAGAGTGGCCCGATTCTCACATAGCAGACTCTACGGAAAGTTAGATGTACAAATTTTTACCCTAACATAGCAAAGAGGCAATTTTTTGTAGTTTCAACCCGTGACCTTCAGGTTAAAATAAATATCAGCCAATATATATTAGTATTAGGCCCTTTGAAATTAATATTTTCTAATATCGCAATAATATCATGATTTGTTATTGTATCGGTGACAATCTACCCTGTCAACTTACAATTTTAAAAAAAAAAATTTTCCCAATACATAAAATACTAATATGTATTATTTGATATCAATATGGTCTTGATCAATACTGATACCAATAATGATATTTTTATCTATGGTTCAATACATGCCAATGTCATTATTGAATGTGAGAAAGCACAGACACTCTTTTAGGCACAAAGTGTCCGTGTTGACACGTGTTAGATACCAACACACCGAACATGCTAGAACATGTGTCGGACAGGTTCTGATACATGTTAATTTATTTTTTTATCAGATACATTTCGGACATATTTCGGGCACGTCCCAACACGTTTTAGACATTCTTCAAGAACGTTCTGACACGTTTTAGAAACTCTCCAAAAACGTCCTAAGACGTTTTGGATATGTTGAGTAATTTTATAATTTTTTAAAAAAATTGTGGGCCATTTTAAAAATTAAAAAAATGCGAATTATTTTATAATTTTAAAAACTTAAAATCGTACATTTTTCTTTCATTTCTGTTAATAGTCCTCACTTTCCAGAAATATTTTACAATCAAGAGAGATTCCTTTCATAGTATGCGATACTTTTTTTTTACTAAATTTTCATAAGATGCAGAGTCAACATTCGAAAAAGAGAAAATGAATATAGAGGTGAAACAAATGAAAACAATAACACAGTTTGTCTTTAGTGGAGCAATGATTTGATTTTTTCATCACAAATGAAGGCGATAGCCTATAAATTTAGTATAAAATAGTAATGTTCATTAATTAAAAAAATTACAAACCATAATCTTAGTTTTTATGTACCCAAAGCAATAAGATTTTTGACTTGCAAGTTCTAAAATAGAAACTTAATATAAGAGTTAAGTTTCTATGATAAAATACTATGATAGTTCACCTTTTTCTAAATTTAACATAGCAAATAAATAAATGTCCCTAATTAACTTAAACAGGAACAAAAAGGATAAATTCCAAATCATTTCCAAGTAAAAATATTAAAAACTTGTTCCAATCAAGATCAAACACATTGAATCCGATGCCAATATTATTCCACAATTAATTAGATGCCTAATGCCTCCTCTTTCTCACTAAGCATACGGTTCATTATAATATGGTCCTCCGGGTTGAACAACATGCAATAGGAACACGGCAGAAGACACAAGCCTCGAGAATTCAAAAGCCAAGAAATATCATTCCAACATATAAATCTCCCTATTTTCTCCGCTTTATTTTTGGGGAGGGGTGAGGAAGCATAATCAATAAGAAGGTCTAGAGGCATGAGGAAATGATGCATATTTTACATCGTGTTTCATGAGTAAATTTGAGCAACATTCTTACAAGCCACCACATGATCACTACACAATGGCTAATCTAAGACTTCTCAAATCTGGGGAAAGAGAGGCCCACAAAGAACTAAATTGGTGTTCCCCAAGTGAAACAGGACTGCCAATAGTTGTAGACCAAGACTGCAGCTTCTCTACAGACTAGACTGCACCTCCTGCTTTAAACAAACACCTCCCAGAAAAAAAAAAAAAAGTACCCTTAGATTTTTTGGCGTTGAGAGTTTTTGACAAGTAAATGAGGATTCAAGCAATGTTTTTGAGGATCAAGGAAGATTTCTTAATTATCTTTCAACTTCATCCAATGAGGCAAACAAGTGGATAATGCATGACAAAGTCACTCCTATCAAGTTGATATATTTTCAGTCTTTAAGGAGAGTCATCTGACTGGTGGTGATCAAATCAGAAGAGAGGCTTACCGCTTTCTCTTCTCTCTAGCATCCCCAATCTAATCATCTTGCTACCCTCAATTCAGTGAAACTGAACTGGGTTACTGAACATTGTCCCTTCACCCCGCCCCCCTTTTTCCTAAAACTAAACTCCTAGAAAAGACTTCTAAGAATTTAGTCAAAAGAGAATTCTTAATAATGAATATGGTCCAGCTCTCTTAATTTCCAATACTAATTGTGAAACACCATGACCAGGAGGATGTTGCTAGGATTGGTGCATTGATGCCGAGAATACGTTGTTTAATAGAAGTTAAAAAATAATTAGTTTGAAAGGTAATTTCAAATGCCCACATTGAAAATAACCATAGAGTTGTCAAGGTAGGGAGAGATAATGAGGGTGTTGGAACGAGATTGATATGGATTTGGCATTTCATGTACTTTTTCACAACAATCTAACAGTCCCCCAAGCTAGAACATTGTAATTATTGGTTCGACATTCATCAAAATGAGCATCTAAGGAAGCTATCATAAGGTTCTACAACAATTTGAAAAGTGTCTTTAAAAATTTAAACATTGTCAAATGGCCAATACAAATAGTTGGAAAAAAATTGGTATATTCGCTATCATGTACTCATGTCACAATACGCGTATTGGCAAAAGATATGCTATTTCCTATTTGAGAATAGAGATCAAGTATTTCACAACTATAAATAGGAGATGTGGCCAAGAAGCAGTCATCGGACTGCCCTCTCCACTAAGCCTTTCTTTAATGCAAGAACAAGGTCTTAGTTTTTACGTTTGTTGGCTTTCATAAAAAGTACATGTATAAAGTTCCAATTTTCACCTAATTCACCAAGGAATATTTTGGTTGGCTTTGGCTGATGGCTTACTACTCCCCAGAAAGTCTCTCCGATTTCCTTTCAAAGAGAAAGCAATCACATTGGCTTTCGATGTTGTGTCCTCTTGTAGTTGGTCTAGAACTTATCAATGGTTATATAAGATTGAAAGACAACTATGGGTGCAACATTCTAGAAGTCAAACAAAATAGAAGTCCCCACGGCGGGGGGAGGGGGGGGGAGCATGGGGGTATTAGAAATGTAGTAAGGTCCAGCCCCAGACTCTTGGATATATATCAGTATAACTTCGTGATGAAACTTTTTGCACATTTGTTCTAAAAGCGGCCAACTCTGATGTGTAGGCAAGGGTTAAGGAAAGAGTAAGCTCATTCATTCTATCATGTAAGGTCCCTTTTCTTTATCCGAATTTGGCATTCTATAATTTAAAAGCCCCTTTCCCATTCTGTCAAGGATCTTTCTTATCCATCTTTTTGGTGACCTACTAAATCCTTCCTTCCCTTTCCTTTGACAAGAGAAGAGATCATGTTGCTCCAAGCCCATGATAACAACGATGACCTTGAACTATGCGAACGAAGACATCGAGCGAGACAAGCATGCGAGCTTGACTTAATTGGTGGAAGGGAACTTGAAGGTCAAGTTTGGAAGAGTTGGGGACAACTTTGTGACTTTTTAACTTCGATGGACGGGGAAATTAGAGAGGTCTAGGGGAGACATACAGGATGTATCGGATTACCTCATCTAGCTATTCATAAAGGATTAAAGAAATAGTTAGCAATTTTCCTATCTTGTTTTTAAAAAGAAGCTCAATTCATTAGTACCAAAGAAAAAAGCAATGCTAGGAAGCTAATTGCAATGGTCAAGATATAAGGAGGTGAAGTAGGGGCAATAGATATAGGCTTGTATTCTATTAAATAAGTCTCCTCTTGTAGGCATCTCTTTTTTAACAAAGAGGCATTCCAAGAACTTATATAAAGAAGCAAAGTTAGTATTAGCTTAGTTTGCTTGTTTAGTGGCACTCCGGCCACTTATTTAACTAATTCAATGCCTTCCTTGGTGGCATTTGTCCTCGTATTTATCATTGGCCACTTATATAATCAAAACTTAATCCTCTTATAGTCAGTCATAGCCTATGCCCTAGACTTCGTCATCGATCTTTATCCTTTCCAGCCGCTTTACAATCTGAATCGGCTACTAGTATAATTAATATAAAGACCACTCGAGCCATTTCACATCAGCTCCTCCACAATTACCATTCGTGCAACATGATCACCAACAAAGACGCGCATCTACACTTCCTAAGGATCATGGGTCACAAGATTCAAATTAGTTCAAATCAAATATCAACAGGCTCTCTGCCCTGATTCAACTTCTCCAAAAGGGCAATCATGTTTGTTATGTAACAAAAAGATTACTTGATCTGATTATTCTTTGTCAAAAGCACAGCACAAGAACTCTATAGATCACGAGAATGCATGTTTTTAAAGTAGTAGTTCCATAAAAGCTGACTTTATATTGTCATTTGAGCTCTTTAATATGTATGAAGGATAGGATACAAGGGGGGCAGCAGATGAGCACTTATGCTATGACAGAATCATTTCAAGCAATACAAGAGGACATGTCTTCATACAATAATAATAACAGATGTTTGAGTATCATGATTGCCAGTCACTACAGGAGAGCTACAAGCAGGTTTCAGGAGAATGTAGTTCCTTATTTTATAAAACTGGAAAGGTGATGCAAAGACAGAAACTCATTAATTAAAGACCCTATTTTAGAGTGTAGAAAGGCAATGAAATAAAAAATGTGTTTCACAAAAGCCTAAAAAACAAACAAGACACAAAGTAGCCCCCTAGTTTCACAAATAAAGTGTCAAAGATCATCTTAGAAGATAAAATAATACATTATGGGTCATTACATTACACCCATATGCTCCATCTCAATGCCAATATACCTGAACCACATAATTGCCATACTGATCCTGTGCCAACAAGCTAACAGATCCCAAAATTTCATCCATCACTTTACTCTGGGTTGTTGGATCCTTGCAATGCTCCAGTACTCTCTGTCACATGAGAAAATTCAATAAGAACACTGCCAGGCAATCATCATCTTCACTGCTTCTCAATCCAATATATAGAGATCAGGCAGATGTACGGACCGCAATGAAATACGGCAACATCAGGTCCGTGCTCTCAAATTCTCCTATTAGAGAACTTAGGAATGGTAAAGTCCCACAGATGAAAATATCAGACAATATTAAAAATATCGACTAATATGTATTGATATCAGGCTCTCTCGATATCAATATTTCTTGATAATGTCACAATATTATAATATTTTGTCATATTGTCGATATTTGAAAATATATTGGCCAATATTGAAAATATCGGGTGATATACCTAATATTAGGCCAATATATCAGCTGATACATTTAATATATTGGTGATATTTGCATGTTACTTTACAATTCTCAAAAAATTTTTCCCCTTCTAATACAGTTGATAATAATACATATTGTTTAATATATTTGATACCAATATAGCAGTATTTAATACCAATACCAAAATTTTCATCCACGTAAAGTCCTTATCCTATTTCTTAACGGGAATGGCAAACTTGTGAAAGCAACAACTACAAAATGCAGAACACAACTACAGAAAGGATCCTTGGCCTGGTAGCTAAAGAAATGCTCTAGAAACGGTTTTCAACCTGAATTACACGGCAACCATATGGATGGGTTGAGAGAGTAACAACTTGATCAAAAACTGATTGGACAATGAACTGAATAGCATCTTCTGGGACGCATTCAATACATTTCTGAATGACATGATTCCCATTTTGATCACGCACACAGCGCATTATATGACCATCAAGCTCTTGAACCATTTTAACCTTTTGGTCCACATCGACAGCTTCAATTGCCTGCGAGGATGGGAAGATTAAGAATCATCAGGAGAAAGACTTAGCAGATCACATGATTTTTCAGATTGATGAACATCAAAACATTGAAAAGCTGGAATCTCACAGTGGAACAAAGATAATGGATGAGGTAATTGATAAAAGGAATAAGAGATGCACTCCAAGACAAGATCACAGACAACAGTAAAAACTGATAGCATACTAGTAGAATCTTTCCGAAATTTCTCTTCATTTTTTTTAACCAAAACTTGAATATTTCTGATCCAGATGTCAAAAATTATTGAATTGCTGGTGGACTGGATGCATGGAGAAGAAAATGTAAGAGAAAGCGCAGTTACCCTTCCACATCAGCACAGACGAAAAGGCACGGGACTCGGTGTCGGGGTACAAGTTACAACAGCAATATCCAGAATTACAGGACATAAAACATAGCAATTTTATATGCAGGAACTCTATTTAATACATTTATTCAATTCATCAGCAAGATGATTACCTTTTGGATAACACGACAGCCATACATTTGAAGGCTAAGTGTCAGCACATGCCCGTCAAGCTTGCCAGCCAATTCTCTTCTCTGAGATGGCATGCCATGCTCAAAAAACTGAAACAAATACCATTCATATGCATTAAAATATGGAATAAGGATTTAACAAATGCACAACAGTCTTAAAAGACAGGCATTTGAGTCTTTATATGACAACTATTGCTGTATGCATAGCAAAGCTTCCATAAATAAATGGTACTCTATCTACAAAATTGAAATTTTCTTTTTTACAGCAGGTGTACAGAGAATGGTGGAAAGGAGAACAAAACTTCAATTACCTTTTGAATTACATAATTGCCAAACACATCAGTCATTAGGGAGAGAGATTGAGGAATAATTTCCTCAAAAACCATGTTTTTCTCTTCTATTGTGGCTGTTTCAAGTTTCTGTTGGATGAAGCGGCTGCCATATTGATCCACACTGTACATAAAAGGTGTTTCTTTAGACATAATAATCAGTGGCGCTTGAAAGGCATTGGCCAATAAAGAGACTAATTAAATACCTGAACTCAACAACATGACTCGCAATTTCCAAAAGGTCAAAGCACTTTGTTTTATTACTCTTGAACTCTTCCAACAAAGAAGAACCAAAACTTCCATCCATATGCCAGGGACCCATGACACCCCCTCTCAAGTTCCTCGATGCCCCAGGAAAGTGCACATTGAACTCATTGTGCCTAATAGGACTGCCAAGTCCAGCAGGGGAATTAGGAATAACAGGATTTGCCAAAGAACTTCCAGGATATCCCATGCCAACTCCAAACGCATGATTTTCATAGTAACCATGATTAGAACCAGTAGAATTATTGCCCAAGGGGACACCATACTGTGATTTCTGAGGTGCTAATAGAGATCCCAGATATGCTTTTTGAAGCCATTCCATATACAAGTTATTTATATAGCTCCTCTCCGAAGAATGATCATTAATAGCTGCAATCTGTGCGGCATATTCAGCTGTCCTCAGATATTGAAGATACAAGGGATCTATGAAAGATGCCTGGAGAGCATCCCCACCCATCTGATTCCCCATCCTACTTAAATTATGAGATTCAGACATAGCAGTTAGATTCTGTCTGGTAGGAAAACTGCCTTCCAACCTCCTTGAGTCTATTCCGGTGATACCCATAGCAGATGCAGCAGCAACATTTTCAAGCAATGGCGGCAGATTATAATTTCCAAGTTGACTTGCCATCATAGATGGCAGGACGGGGTTCATGGAATATCCACTCAACCTAAAACCTGTAGATGATGGGTTGGTTCCATCTAAATGCGCAAAATGAGGTGAAAGGCCACCACCATTCAAAGCAGATACAGATGATCCTTTTGGGTAGGAATTTCCAGAGGCAATACTAGATTTCGAGCTTACTTGGGTGCTCCTGAGGTCTGTTCCACCTACCGTGTTCCTAGCCGACTGAGAGATAGAATGCCCATGCAAGTGAGCAAATTCATATTCTTTCATATATGCAGGTTGCTTACTATGATCCTGACCACCTTGAGTGTTAAACATGAAGTTATGGTGATCACCAGCAGCTTCCGCAATCTGTGATCGCAAATGATTCTCATCATCAACAACACCATTAGCAGACAAGTTCATGCCTGATAAAGCAGCTATCAGGTCTGCAGATTTGTTCATGCTAGATGGCAGACCATTGAATGAGCTTTGATTGGCAACAGTTCTCTTTTCTGAAGCAGCTGGTCTCTCTCCCCCAGTTGGTGCAGGGCAAGGACTAGGAGCTCTAGCCACTTGTTGTGGATCAGGAGTTGTGCTTCTTGACAAAGAAGCACCAAGAGCAGCAGCATAGGTATATGACCCAGGTGCACCAACATTATGCACAGCAGATGGTACATGGGTGTTAGCACCATCATATTGCAAATTTGCAAGCTCCGCTTCAACTGAAGCTAATATTTCACCATTTTCATCAAAAGCATTACGGCTGGCAGGCCGAGATGGGTGCCTGGAGGTAGGATTGGAACAGCTCAAATCATCCTGTACAAATATCAATCATCAAATCACAAATATAAATATATATAGTCTTAAACAGGTCGGAGATAGAGAGAAATAAAATGAGCCTTCTTCATGATATTATGTCTACCTTCACCAGAGTTCATAAGAGAAAGGCAGTAAGCAGATAATGCTGCAGTTCTCTAATGCAATAATACCAGTGCATAATGGGTCCTGTTAAGGTGAACCCAAAATTAGGCTTTAAAGTAAATCCTACAACCTAGATTAAATTATAGAAATTGAAGGGTCTAGATCACAAGTAGAAATGTAATCTGAGCCTTTCAATTTTTATGATTTAATATAAGCAAATATGTTTTACTTTGGAGACTAATTTCCATTTTACCTTAACAACGCCAGTGCATTATATTGTGCGCATTTTTGGGGGGGGGGGGGGAGGCAAAACAATAGGTATCAATTGTAGCCAGAAATAGAGAGAATATGACAGCACAAAAAGTCTTGATTTTTGATCAGTAAAGAGTCACAAATAAATTAGTTCTAAAACCAAAAAATGCAGACAAACAAATACTGCAGTCTTTTGGGTGAAAAAGAACAGTAACAATCAGCATATTATCTCCCTCAGAGAGCAGCCATGTTAGCTCAAGCATATGGAGATTTTATCTAAGGGTGCTCAGGAAATAATGGCAAATAGTAGGTAATTATTGAAAGTCTTCTATCTTACAAAAGTCTATACCCCTTCCAACTTTTCTTTTATCAGGATAACATTATTCTAAACAATTACTCGAGGACTTCTATCATACATCACAAGACCTACAACTCAGGAATAATTGAATTAAAACAAGAAAAAAGGTTGCTTGACAGAGAATGAACAGACAACAACCTGTGGATCCAAATAGAAAAAAAGTGATTTTGCAGAAATAACAGCAAATATACGAAATTAACCAATGATGCCTGCAATGCTTTCAGAAGAAGATATGGATAAGAGAAATTGCACCCCAGATAAAATCATAAATATCAATCACTTGGCTTAGCTGGCGATGGGAGAACGTAAGACCAAACATAGGTAGAGAACAATGTAAATGTAAAGAAGGATAGGAGGAAGTAGGCAAAGAATCAGTAGCAGATAACATCATTATGCTAAATAAAATTCACATGAAATTAGAAAAATAGTAAATGAGCAACATGGTGCATGGAGCTCCTGAAATAACGATCGCACCACTTTGAGTCTATTGTGCATGTATGCTCGTTTCAACTTGAAATATAAAAGTACATTACGTACCCAAAAGGGCGAAAAGGGAGGATCTTACGTGTTACCTGAAATATTTCAGCTATACTCTTCTGTTTACTCCCTAATCCAATACCAGGCAGGCCAATCAGTCCATCTTTGCCCCAGTCAGCCGAACACCGAACTCTCTCTGACTCCATCTCCCTCTCTTCTTTCTTTGAAGTAAACCCTGGAGGCATCGAAAACAGGGATCCAGAAGCTTCATTATCAGTTCTGTTCACTTTCCTTCTGTCACCAATTCCGCCCAATACCAAGCTCCCCCCTTGCAATCTTTGCGCAAACCTCCAATCCTCCTTCGATAACATAGGAGGCGGCAACCTAGGATTCAAATTAACATTGGAATAATAGTATGACAAGTATGCGGGATCAGACCGTAGCTTCTCCTCTGACAAAACGCTCTTGCCGTTCTTTGCTCGCGCGAAGTCAGAAAATGCGTTATCCCCAAACAAGCCACCCGCTGCACTCAAAGAACCCTCAACGGTAGGAGGTGCAGAGCCACTCCTATACAAATTAAGCTCGCGCTCGCAATCATCGGCATCCTGTCGCTTCTGTTCACGAAGCAATAATCCTATTTCCTTCTCTAAATCGTCGCCAAACGATCCTTCGTTTCCCCCTATCATCGGTCTGCTCCACAGTTCATATTACATTCTCAAAAACTCAAAACAAAGTCAATTCAAAAGGGAAAAAAAAAAAACCCTACGGACGTCCAAAAACCGAGACTTTCCATCATAAACACCTAACAGAATTATATGTACAACTAAAAGATAACCGCTTCTTTGTTTGCTTTAGCTCCTATGTATTTCAAAAATAAAAAATCACCTCTTTTTGATCGAACATAACGCAAATATAACTCTCAAGTTAAAATCCTTTTCCCTCTGTTTTGGGTTTCTCTTGAAGCGATCATCGGGGAATGGCTACCGCCATGTTTGTTCGTTCCTCACATTCATAATTGCAACAACGGAAGCAAAGTAGGTGTTGTCGAAAACAGAGGACTCAAAACAGTGAAGTTAAGAGACAGAGAGAGAGAGATGGGTTTACGTCGTTGACGGATATCGGAGTTTTTCAACGGCTGAGATCAATTCGTCCGCTATTGGTCCTCGTAAACACGAACCCATCTTTAGGGTTTTTGTGCTAGACGTCAGTTTCACCGTCAAAAATCGAATAAATACTGCCGACTGACAATTTCAACTACTGGGTTCGTGAAAAAAAAAATTATTTTCTTCTGTACAAGCAAGTGTTTATGTTCCTGAAAATAAATCAAGAATAAGTTTCTGCAATTAAGAAAGATAAAACCCTAATAAATCTTCCCCAAAATTTAGGGTTTTGACCACATGATAACCGACTCATGAATAGAGGAGGGGAATATGTTTGGCTAGGGGGCAAAAAATATGAAGTAATTATTATATTTCAGTAGGTAAGAATATGATATATCTGTTATCTCTTTATTTCTTTGGACTGCCTCCCAAATTTTATAAGTTTAATAATTCATATCATTTAATATCATGAGTAAAAGTCTAATACTCGGTTGTATAACAATTAAATGAGATGTTAATATCACACCCAACTTATTAGAAAAGTCTCCCCTCGCTGATGAAAGACTGAACATGAAATCAGTTTCAATTTAGGGTACGTAAGAACAAACTTGAACATGGCTCATTTATGAGCTAAGAGCAGTTGATTATGAAAGGCTCCATTATGTGTAAACATCTTGGTTGCTTTTAAATGAACATTTTCAATAAAGTTACTCTTTTTTTGATGTTTTTTATCTACCTAAGAAATGTAGGCTTTTAAAAATTCTGCATTATGAAACTGCTACTGTGTATTTTTTTTTTTTGGGA
>JAODPA010130463.1:0-16946 GCA_025585075.1 Nepenthes mirabilis | reverse complement strand
AAGTAGAGAGGAGAGAGAGAGAAGAGAAGGAGGAAGAGAGAGGAAGAAGAGTTTAGGTATCTTGAAATATTTTTTTGTCAGATCTGTTTGGTATAAGGTTGAGACAAGTATCTTTCGTATTTGATAATGTTTGTTTATATTTTAGAAGGTTTTAATACGTGCGTATTATTTTTATATACCCCTTTTGTTTTCAGTAAATATGTATGTAATATTTATCGGTTGATTTGGGGTTTTTATTCGGTTCTTGTGATTTTAGGGGTCCTATTGATTTTATGAAAACCAGTATAAATATTTGAATTCATATATATTTTGTATCAATATATTGGTACGAAAATAAGTATGAACTTTGCATGAAACATGCGTCGACACACATGCATGTGTCGAGGATAGGTCGCTCCAATTTGGATATGCTATTTATGGCACCCTTCCCGATGAAGAAATTATGATATGTGACTCCCTCTTCTGCCGGCAAGAATGAGGTTTTGTTGTAGCTAAACCTACCCATTTTTTGTAAGTAAGAACCGCCATAAGATAATTACAAAAATTTTATATATATTCAGACGTTCTAATATATCTGATAAACTTGAGAATTATATCCAAAGTTATGGGTGGCAAAATATAGTAAGTAAATTCCTTATTTATAAGAAATAATGTACATAGATGGCCTAGTATGTTGGCTTAAACTATATTTGATTTGACTTAAGGCTACTGAGAATATATGTAATCCTTACTTAAGTTAGTCTTTCAAAATTTTTGGTTCTCCGTGCATGCTTTGTATTTTGGCATGGTTTTGTAGGGGATTTCGATTTGAGATTCGCCCATGGATGGTAATTTGGTTATTCTCATACATTTGGATATATGATTTGTTCCGGAACATGTTCTGATTTACATGATTTTGTTCTGGCTTTGTATATTCACATGTGATTTCAATTTGAATTTTGTTTTGTTCAACACGTGCTTCATGTGAATATGATATCGGATCACTATTTGATATTTGGTATGAGATTTGACACAATTTGTTATGAGTATGTCCTGCTGAGACCATGAATTTGATACAGACTGTAATTTGAATACGAGACTATCTTCAGGCTTTCTGATGATTTTAGACCCCTCAATTCCATTGATTTATTTTGATGATTTCAAACCCCTTCAGGCCTTTGATACGATTTGTTTTGTATGACTTGATTTTGTGATTTGACCCTCTCTCTCTATTTATAGATACATATATATGTATCTATGTATATATTGATTTTTTATATGCTGATATTTGTTAAGTTTTAGGCTTACATCTTTATTTTCATCACTTCAAACTAGTGGGCTGGATACGCATGTAGGAGTTTAGACGCAATCTGACACAGTATCTTTTATCTAGTGAGTATAAATATTTATTTTGATTTGTATATCTTGAGGGTGTATTTGGGTATCATGTACAACCAGTTGAGGGCCTTTGGACCCAATATTAAGAATAGTTGGATTAGATATATTATGTAAATGAGTTCTTTTCTTTGGTCATCTCCCTTATGTCATGTGGATAGCAGGTCGCTTATATATTGTCGGAAATTATGTCTAATGAGATTTTGTATGGGTTATGTTTGGTTAGGTCCTATGCATTTTTTATTTGTCACACCTAATTTTTTTTCAGATTTGTCTTTTATTATGGCATTTATTTGAGATTTTAATTTTATAAATTATTATTATTATACCGAAAGTGGGCTAAGTTTATGATAGAAGTGGTATCAGAGATGTTTAATGGGACATGTTTTGGGTCTTTTGTGAGAGATGATTTATTTGAATATTTTATATGATAGGTATTATCGATAATGAATAACAGGGATTCTGGTGTTGGAGGCTTAGGTTCTTATCGGGAGGAGTATCTTGCTATGATGGGTTACATGAGTAATATTATGGATAGGATGATCCAACGGTAGGATCATGATATGGCCTCTATAAGGAGGATGGCCGAGCAGGGCCAGGGTAGAGCACCTTTTGATCGGTTTAAAGTAGAGCAAGTTTTGAAGTTCTTTGGGGAGTTTGATCCGATAAAGGCAAAAATCTAGCTCCAAAAAGTAGAAATGGTGTTTGAGGTTATCAACTGTTCAGAGGAAGACAATGTTAAATTTCCTATGTATATATTTAAAGGCGAGGCCATCCGATGGTGGGACTCCCAATAGTTCATTTTGGGGCAAGAGAATGAGGAGATAGTTTGGAACATCTTTCATGAAGCATTTTTAGAGAAATTCTTTCCATCTAG
Source organism: Nepenthes mirabilis (assembly GCA_025585075.1). Classification (NCBI taxonomy): domain Eukaryota; kingdom Viridiplantae; phylum Streptophyta; class Magnoliopsida; order Caryophyllales; family Nepenthaceae; genus Nepenthes; species Nepenthes mirabilis. The sequence goes on along the minus strand of JAODPA010130463.1, from coordinate 14,695 downwards.
TATTCAGGATATTAAGGCAGATGAGTTTAGTCGGTTGCAACAAGGAAGCAAGACAATTGCCGAGTATGACATGTAGCATATGAAGTTGTCCCGGTTTACTCTGCATATTACTAGAGATGAGGCTTTCAAAGCTAGAAAAGTTTTACAAGAGCTAAATGATTCAATCAGGAAGCAGTTTGTGCCCTTCTATTTGAAGTCATATGGCGAGGTGCTTGACCAAGCCTTATTAATCAAGTCGGAGCAGCTTCAGAAGAAACATTTTTAGAGGAAGTTAAAACACCGAGGTCAGAGCTCACGGGATGGAGGCTCCCATTCGAGGTATAGAGGCCAAGAGAAAGGAAAGCCAGTTGGGGTGAAGTCTTCTCCATCAAAACCCCAGTTTATGAGATCGGTGTGTGAGTTGTGTGGGAAGAATCATACTAGGTGAGTTTGCTTCTGTCAGAATGGAGCATGTTTTAATTGTTGCCAGATGGCCCACCAGGCAAAGGATTGTCAGTCTCCAAGGTGTCAAGATAGGAGGCTGACGGCTTCAGGTAGAGCTTATGCAGTGACAACCCGTGATGTTTAGGTGAGCTCGTTAGTAGTGGAAGGTAATTTGCAAAAAATTTTTTTTATGCTCACATTTTGATTGATCTTAGGACTATACATTCATTTGTGGCCCCAAGATTTGTATATAATTTGTGTGTACCTCCCTAAGTTTTGAAAAGTGCTTTGATTATGTTTACCTTGGTGGGTAAATCATTGATAGCTGATATTGTACATCTCCGATGGTCGGTTTGAGTTAGTGGCTGTGAATTGTTGGCTGATTTGATTTTGCTTAATATGTCAAATTTTGATATAATTTTGGGATAAATTAGCTGGCGTGTTATCATGCTATAGTGGACTGCTTTCATAAATCTATTTTGCTTTTCATTCTGGGGTATGAATCATTTGAATTCCATAGTAGAGTTGGTAAGAAGTTTTAGGGTAGATTTTGGCTTTGTTTGTGAACCATTTGATGCAAGAAGGATGTCAAGTTTATCCAACATATGTGACCACATATAGGAGTCATTTTGTGATCTTTGAGGATATTCCAATTGCTTGTGAATTTAATGATGTATTTTTAAAGGATTTGCTTAGATTGCCTCTCCATAAGCAGATTGAATTTGCTATTGATGTGGTGTCAGAGTCAGCACTGATATTGAGGGCTCCGTATAGAATAGCCTCGTCCGAGTTGAAGAAGTTAAAACAATAGTTGTAGGATTTGCTAGAGAAATGATTTATTTGACCCAATTTATCACTGTGAGGTGCTCCCGTATTGTTTATGAAAAAGAAGGATAGATCAATGAAATTATGTGTGGATTATAGGGAGTTAAATAAGATCATGATAAAGAATAAGTATCCCCTCCTGAGAATTAATGATTTGTTTGACCAGTTGTAAGGAGCTCAAATATTTTCTAAAATTAATTTGTGATAGGGTATCATTAATTGAGTAAACGAGAGGATGTACCCAAGACAGCCTTCAGGATGAGGTATAACCATGATAAATTTTTGGTAATATTTCTTAGATTGACAAATGCACCGGCATCATTTATAGATTTGATAAATTAGATATTTTAGTCATACCTGGATCAGTTTGTGGTGATTTTCATTAATGATATTCTAATTTATCAAGGAGCTTTGAGGAGTAAAAGATCCATTTGAGGATGGCACTATAGATTTTGAGAGAAAGGCATTTGTTTGTTAAATTAAAGAAGTGTGAATTTTGGTTGGAAGAGCTGTCATCCTTAAGTCATATCATTTCAAAGGGTGGCGTGTCCATGGACACGACAAATCAGGAGAGACCAACAAATGTTGTCAATGTGCAGCATTTTTTGGGTTTAGTTGGATATTATAGATGATTTGTTAAGAATTTCTCAAAGATTGTGGTGCCTTTAACCTAATTGTTGCAAAAGAAGATGGTGTTTATTTGGGATAATGATTGGGAAGAAAGCTTCTAGGAGTTAAAGAGGAGACTGATGTAGGTGTCGATATTGTCGATCCTTGGCAAATCAGGTGGATTTGTCATGTATTGTGATATTTTCAATAAAGATTTAGGTTATATTTTGATACAGCGTGGCTAAGTGGTGGCTTATAGGTCCAGACAATTGAAAATTTATTAGTAGAATCACCCCACCCTTGATTTGGAGTTAGCTGCTGTAATTTTCACATTAAAAATTTGAAGACACTATTTATACAGGGAGAAACTTATAATTTACTTGGATCACAAGAGTTTAAAGTATCTGTTTTCTCAAAAAGAGTTGAATTTGCAATAGCAAAGGTGGATGAATTTGCTTAAGGATTGTGATTGCTATCCACTATTAGTCAGGGAAAGCGAATATAGTTGTTGACGCTCTGAGTCGAAAGTCTTCAAGTTTGATGACCTATATGATGATCAAGGAATAGGAGATATTGGATGGAATTAAGAGCTACGCAATTCGGTTACACTCCTAGAGGTTGACAATGATGTTGTCGTATCTTCAAGTGCAGCCGATAATTTTGGAGAAGATTAAAGAGAATCAGATGAATGACCCGTATTTGATGGAGATATCTAGATATTTAGGTAATGAGTCATGAGCAAATTTCAAAGTGCGAGTTGATGAAATTTTTTATTTCTAAGATAGGATTTGTATTTCGAATATTGAGGAGTTGAAAGAAGAAAATTTGAATGAGGCTCCTAAATCAAGATATATGATTCATCACAGAGTGAACAAAATGTATCAAAAAATAAAGAAGAATTTCTAGTGGAGGAATATGATGCAGGAGACTACAGTTTATGTAGTGCGGTACATTGTGTGTTAGCCAATGAAAGCCTAGTACAGAAATCCTCCAAGATTTTTACATCTTTTGTCAATTCTCAGCTAGAAGTGAGCATATAGCGATGGATTTTGTTTTGGGGTTGCCTCGAACGATGAGGAATTTGGATGCTGTTTGGGTGATCATGGATAGATTAATGAAGTCTACTTAGTTCCTACCAATCCGAATGATGTATTCAAATGACAAGTTGGCCCATCTATATATCAATAAGATTGTAAGGCTGCATGGTATTTTGACTTTGAAAGTGTTTGATCGTGATTCGAGATTTGTATTAAAATTTTGGGAGAGCTTACATGAAGAGTTGAGTACCAGGCTAAAATTTAGTACTGCATTCCATCCGCAGGCAGACGGCCAGTCCGAAAAGATTATTCAGATATTAGAAGATATGTTGAGGGTAGCAGTTTTGGAGATGAGAGGTAATTGGGACAATTATGTACCGCTTGTTGAGAGTTTACTTACAATATTAGTTATCAGTTGAGTATTTGGATGTCCCCTTTTGAGGCTTTGTATGGTCGGAGATGCAAGTCTCCGATTAATTAGGAAGAGATTAGTGATCGCAGATTATTGGACCTCGATATCACTCAGGATATATTGCAAAAATCAAGATTATTAGAAATCGACTAATTGAGGATATATTTCTAAAGGTGTCTCTGAGGAAAGAAATCTCGAGATTTAGGATGAAAGGCAAATTAAAGTTGAGGTTCATCAAATCCTTTGAGAATTTAGAGCGGATCAAAGAGGTGGCCTATATATTGGCTTTACCTCCGAATTTGACAAATTGTTACAACGTGTTCCATGTGTTAATATTGAGAAAATATGTATATAATCCTTCACACATGACTGAATTTGAGCCGCTACAGATCGATGAATATTTATTGTATATGTCATGAGCAGGAATTTATCCGGGATCCGGTATAATCCACTTGTAAAATGTCCATCAAACTAAACATAATCTGTACGATTTACCTGAATAATATATACATAAATCTACAATAGAAATATAGGATCCAAAAGCCACAAAATTAAGACATGGCTCCAACGTCATATCTCCGGATACAATATTGGTACATAGAGATGCCACTAAATACCTAAAATCAAACTATAATAACCTGTGTAAGTAGATACAATCACCAATACACAACGAAAACTAACTAAATTTGTACATTATCAATATAACAAATACATTGATACAAATATATCCAAAAATATAAAAATCCTCTGATACAAAAGCACAAAACCATAAAATCTATGTCTACAAAATTATTTTTCAAGTCCATAGCCTAGTGAACTACTTATCTCTACTTTGCCTCATTGGGTATAAACTCGTACTCATCTGAAATCAACAAAATAGTAAGGAGTGAGCCAAATGGCAAGTAAAGCACAATTTAATCAAAGACAACAAGCATTATATACTGAAAATAAATCAGGAAAAGGGAAATATGAGCATAATACAAATATATAAACATAAAGTATGATCAAATACATTTTTTGAAACATATTTATCTTCTCATATTTTATATCTGATTTATTTAGATTCTAAAATACATAGAAATTCTTTCATTATTTAGGGATCAGGGCTCGTAAACCTTACCAGCTAACAGAGTAGTCGAATAAGGGAAGGAATGTGTATGCATTCACATATTCTAAAACGCTACCCATGAACCTCAACTTTAATGTCCTGTTGTAGATAGCATAACTTTTACCCGATATACAAGGCCAAAAAACATATGCCACCATAGCATCTCCCATGGCTCAGAGCATTCATTGGCCTCTCACTGTAATATTTTAAGGTATGTTAGAGAATATCACTAACTGATATATAAATTTTTAGTCCAGTTTCATAATTACTAACTCCTAAGGGAATATCCACCATATTTTTACACAAAGTTCTCACTCCCTGGAGAATGAATCATCAAACATAATAAATTGTGGAGTTTTCTTCATAAACTTTGCATAATTCTCATATTTTTTAGATACAAATACATATTGTCATTTGCTTGGAAACTTAAATCATATCATGACTTTAAATACATACACAAATTAATATGAAATTTGAAAAAAATTAGAAAATTCTTACCACATAGAGACAAATAAAACTTTGTAGCTTTCAGACAATAAATCCCTTCACAACAGCATCCAACATAATTTTTGAAACATACAAAATAATATATACAAAATACATATAAACAAATACCAAATAATTAAGTTCATAGGTTAGGGTTCTAATTTTCTAAAACCAAATCAAGCAAATATCCCAAAATAAATGAGTAAAAACGACGTGGCGCAGGGTTAGGGTTTCCACGTAATACCAAACCACATAAAACATCCAAATCGGACATTAAATCAATAAATATGCATGCTTAAGATATGGGTTTTACAAAATATAAGTTTAGACGGATATTTGAACAAAAATATCAAAAGAAGACGGAACAAAAAGTGCAACAAGAGAAAAAAAAGTATATGGGTATGCTTGCCTCGATCCGATCTATAACTTCTTCAATTAGCTCTAAATTGAAAACAGACTCGAAAGCTCGATCTCCTCCTTCTCTCTCTTCTCTTCCACGTTCTTTCTCTCCTCTCTCCATTTCTCTTCTGAAAAAATGACCGAAAAATCGCATCACGGGTATTTATACTTAGATTGGCTCTCGAGCGCCAGTCGAGCGCTGATCGGACACCACTGCCCCTAGAATCCGCTCTGGTCGGATATGCCTCGGGTGCGACTATTCTACCAAATGCACCCTAGGCGTGCCTAGGGCATCACTCAGCCGCCGGGCTTCCTACATCTATTTTTGCTTCTGATGCTAATTTTTCGCATACTTTAAACCTAATTTTAATTATTAATTTAATTACTTCTAATTATTGTATTTTGGAAACCGAAACCTCACAAATTTTTCCTACTTATAAAATTTCGTTCTCAAAATTAACGAATTATAGAAATCAAACAAACACATATACTTCGAAATAAATGGGGATATTTCTCCCGAATCTCATCCTCCCTTTCCCACGTCGCTTCCTCGTGAGAATAATTCTTCCACAAAATCTTTACAAGAGGAATGGTCTTTGAGCGCAAAATCTGATCTCTCTGATCTAAAATCTGTATTGGCTCTTCCGAATAGAATAAATCTTCATTGATAACCAAAGGACCATAATCTATTACGTGTGTCGGATCATGAACGTACTTCCTCAACATCGATACATAGAACACATTGTGCACATTGGCCAAATTTGATGGTAATGCCAATCGATACGCCACCTCTTCGACTTTCTCCAAAATCTCGAAGGGTCCAATGAATCACGGTTTTAATTTCCCTTTAACACCAAATCTAGTGGTTCTATTCAATGGCGAAACCTTTAAGAAAGCAAAATCGCCAACCTCAAATTTGTGCTCTGATCTCCTTCGGTCCGCATAACTTTTCTATTGGCTGTAAGCCACCTTTAGCTTCTCAAAAATCATCGCAATCTTCTCCAATATTTTCCTAATCACATTAGGCCCCAAAAGTCGTCTATCTCTTGTCTCATCCCAATGGATAGGAGATCAGCACTTCCTACCATACAATGTCTCGAATGGAGTCATACTAATACTTACCTGAAAATTATTATTATAAGCAAATTCCGTTAATGCTAGGTGATCATCCCAATTCTCCTTCAACTCCATCACCGAAGCTCTAAGTATATCCTCTAAAATCTAGATGGTCCGTTCGAACTTGCCATCAATCTGAGGATGATACGCCATGCTAAACTTTAAGTTCGCCGTAATTCTTGATGCAAACTCTCCTAAAATTTAAAGATAAAATGTGGATTGCGATTGGACACAATAGATGCTGGCACTCCATGGAGTTTAACAATCTCATTGATATACGATTGTGCTAAGCAATCACGAGAATACATTGTCCGAACGACTAAGAAATGAACCAATTTTGTTAGCCGATCCATAATGACCCAAATCGCATCATGATTCCTCGGGGTGCTAGGCAAACCCACAACAAAATTCATAGAAATATCCTTCCACTTCCACCTCAGGATAGGCAATGGCTGTAATAAACCCAAGGGCTTCCTCTTCTCAGCCTTCAATTGCTGACAAATAAGTCATCTACCAATAAAAGTAACAATCTCTCTCCGCATATTCCTCCACCAGAATATTTTCTTTAAATCCTGGTACATCTTATTAATTCTAGGGTGGATAGTGTACCTGGTTCAATGAGCTTCCTTCATAATATCTTCCTTCAGTTTCTTATCATCAAACACACATGAATGATTTCGAAATCTCAAGACTCCATCGATACAAATATTAAAATCAATCTGATAGTCTCAACCAAGATCATTAACAATATCCATAAAAAAATGGATCTTTCGCTTGACCTTGTTTAATCCTCTAGAGGATCTTAAGTTACACTTGCAGGAAAGACAATATCATCCTGTTATCTTTGACGTATCGCTAGATATTACAAAATTTCAAACAATCCAACATCTTCATCTGCTTAATTTGCAATCTCGCTACAAAGCTAGTTTGGCAACTAAGAGAATCCGCGACCACATTGGCTTTCCCAGGTTGATAATAGATTTCACAATCATGGTCATTTAGGAACTCAATCCATCTCCGTTATCTCATATTCAACTCTTTCTATGAAAACAAATACTTAAGAATTTTATAATTAGAATATACGAAATATTTCTCACCATACAAATAATGCCTCCAAATCTTCAATGCAAATACTACGATGGCTAGCTCTAAATTATAAGTCGGATAATTTTTCCCATGAATCTTTAACTGTTGAGACTCATAAGCAACACCTTCCCGTTCTGCATCAAAACACACACAAGTCTAACCTTGAAAGCATTACAATACACCTCAAAACCACCAGAACCGTCGGAGATAGTTAGAATCAATGCAGAAATTATTTGATCCTTTAATTCTTTTAACTCCCATCACACTCTTCTGTCCATTCAAATCTAACCTCTTTCTTCATCAATTGGGTAAGTAGGAAAGCAATATGAGAGAAATTCTCCACGAATCGATGATAATTTTTGATCATACCCAAGAAACTATGAACCTCCGTCACTGTCATCAGTCGACTCCAATTGATTACAGTTTCAATCTTCTTCGGGTATACCGAGACACCTCCATTACAAATAATGTGCCCAAAAATACAACCTCCTTTAGCGAAAACTTACACTTTTTCAACTTTGCAAATAACTTGTACTCCCTAAAGGTCTGGAGTACGGTCCTCAAATACTTCTCGTGCTCTACACAATTCTTTGAATAAATTAAAATATCATCGATAAAAACCATCATAAATTTATCCAAATAAGACTGAAAGACCTGATTCATCAAATCCATAAACACATCAGGGGCATTCGTCAACTATAATGGCATAACAAGAAATTCATAATGACCATATCTCGTCTGAAATACCGTTTTTGTCACATCCTCTTGCTTAACCCGAAGCTGATAGTACCTTGACTGAATATCAATCTTTGAGAACACATGGGTTCCTTACAATTGATCAAAGAGATCATCAATTCGCGGCAACAGGTACTTATTCTTGATCATGATTTTATTCAATTCACGATAGTCCATATATAGTCGCAAAGTCCCATCCTTCTTCTTCATGAATTGGATTGGAGCATCCCAAGGTAATACACCAAGCCTAATAAAATTCAAATCAAACAAGTCTTACAATTACTGCTTCAATTTTTCAACTCAGCAGGAGCCATCTTGTAAGGGGTCTTCGAAATAGGTGACGATCCTGGAATAAGATCAATTCCAAACTCGATCTTCTGGTGTAGCGGTAAAGCAGATAACTTATATGGGAATATATTCTCAAATTCGTACACCACTGGAATCTCATTCGTTGATAACTCATGGCTCTTTACTACACTGGCATAAGCCAAATAAGTTTCATATCCACTTCTCAACAAGTGACGAGCCTATAAAACCGAAATAAAACTAGACTCTTCTACCCGCCGAATTCCTTGAATGTGAAAGGACTCACATTATAGAGTTACAAAATCTACTCACTTATGAAAATAATCAATATTCGCATGATACCTCGACAACTAATCCATATCCAAAATTACATTGAAATTATACTTCTCCAACAAAATCAAATTGGCATCTAAAGACAACCCATTAACCGCAACAACACATCTAGGGTATGAAAACATCCGTAACAATGGAAGATCCCGTAGGCATCGAAATAACCAAAGAATAATTAATGATTATAGGAGATGATACAAGATAATAAGCAAATCAAGACGAAACGAAAGAATGGGTGGGTCCACAATCGAAAAGTCCAGTACTAGAGGTGTCACAAATGGGAAGAATACCTTCTATGCTATTAGATGCCTTCACCTCACTTGCAGTCACTATGAATGCCTTTCTTTGAACAGCAGATTTAGAGATTAGGGCTTTCTTCTGAAGGGGACAATCCTTGATTTTATGCCCCGACTGCCCATAATTGAAATACACACCCAACGCCTTATAGTAAGGCCTATCACCATAAAACTTCCCACAATGCTGACAAGAACTAGCTGGAGCTTGCTTAGTTGGTGCGGATGGACTCGTCTTCTTTCTTTGATCTGACTACTTCACCCTCTTAGGTGGTCTTCCCATACCCACACTAGAGCATAAACCAATGCCACTTCTACTCAACATTCTCTTCTTAAAGAATTTTTTCTTTCTCAAACTCTTTTTATGGATCGAAATACAATCCAACACCTCACTGTAAGTCGTCAGCTTCAAAGTCATCAACTGTTAATAGATGTCATTTCTTAAGCCTTGAAGGAATTTTCTTACCTTTCTTTCTTCATCTTCCACCATATAGGATGCATACCGGGATAGCTCGATGAACTTCTTATCGTATTTAGCTACCATCCGGTTACCTTGCCTTAAACAAATGAACTCCTCTTTCTTTTGCTTGTGGAGGTTGGACGGAAAATACTTCTTCATGAACGCTTCTTCAGACATAATTCAGGCAATTTCGTTCTCTGGCACACCCATGGCTCTCTTCTTCATTTCCCATCAATGGTGCACTTCGCCTTCCAACTGATATGTCACAAGTGGTACTCTATCCTCCTCGGGTTATTAGATAATGGTGAACAATTTCTTTAACCATTGGAACCATGTATCAGCCTTAATTGGGTTTGGCTCACCCATGAACTCCGGAACTCTCTATTAGCCAAACTGGTCATACGCTGAAGCTCCGACATTGGCGGGAGCTTGGACTAGAGTTGGAACGGGTATTAGAGCAAGATTTCTGTGCCCCATATTTTCTATGATATCTGCCATTCTACCCGACAAATTCAGGCACTCCGCCTTTCTATCACGTGGTTGACCACCTCCACGTGTCGTCCTTCGTCTAGGTGCCACGATCAGTTACTAATATCCTTTCTGAAACAAGAACCATACATGTTAGTTAATACTTCAGATACTAACTAGGACATCACAATCTACGCAATCAAATATAACTACCAATCCTAATTTAATTCTAATCTAAGTTATGCGAACCAGGATAACTAGAACTATCCAATCTAATTTAATCATCTTATGCCTACATCTACTTATTCAGTCTAACTTATCCTATCTTAGGATTCCACATAAAATTCAGATCAAACCTAAGGTATCTCCTTATTTGATACCAAGCTGTCACGTGTCGGAATCTAACTAGAATTCGGTAAGGTCTCGCCTGTAAAATGTCCATCAGACTAAACATAACCTGTACGATTCACCTAAACAATATATATATCCACAATGGAAACACAGGATCCAAAAACCATAAAGTTAAGGCATGGCTCCAATGTCATATCTTCAAATACAACATTGGCACATAAAGATGCTACTAAGTATCTAAAATTAAACTATAATAACCTGTAAAAGTATATACAATCACCAATATACAGCGAAAACTAACTAAATATGAACATTATCAATATAACAAATACATTGATACAAATCCATCCAGAAAATACAAAAATCATCTGATATAAAAGTACAAAATCATAAAATCCACGTATTCAAAATCATCTTCTAAGTCCACAGCCCAGTCAATTGCTTATCTCTACTCCATCTTATCAGATATAAGTTTGAACTCATCTGAAGGTAAAAAATAGTAAAGAATGAGTTGAATGCTCAATACGGCACAATTTAATCAAAGATAATAAGTATTATATATTAAAAATAAATCAAAAAAATAAAAATAAGAGCATAATACAGATGCATAAATATGAAGTATAATCAAATGTATTTTTCGGAGCACATTTATCTTTTCACATTTTATATCTGATTCTTTTAAATTCTAAAACATGCAAAAATTCCTTCATTATTTATGAATCAGGACTAGTAAATCTTACCAACTAATGAAATAGCCGAACGAAGAAAGGAATGTGTATGCATCCACACATTCTAAGGCACTACCCACGAATCTCAACTTTAACATCCCGTGGCGGACGGTATACCTTTCATCCGATATACGAGGCTAAAAAACATATGCCACAATAGCATCTCCCGTGGCTTTGGAGCATTCCTTAATTTACCACTATAATATCTTAAAGTATGTCACGGAATATCAGCCTTTGATATATAAATCTTTGGTCTGATTTCATGATAAGGGAAGGTTCACCACATTTTTACACAAAATTCTCACTCCTTGGAGAATGAATCATCAAACATTACAATTTGTAGAGTTTTTTTCATATATTTTGTATAATTTTTATATTTCTTAGATGTATACAGATACATATTGTCATTTATTTGAGAATTTAAATCTTATAATGACTTCAAATACATACACAAATTAGCATAAAATTTAGAGAAAATTTGAAAATCCTTACCACGTTGAGACAAATAAAATTTTGAAGCTTTCGGATAATAAATCCATTCACAAAAGCATCCAATGTAATTTTCAAAACATATAAAATAGTATATACAAAATACATGTAAACAAGTATCAAATAATCACGTTTATAAATTAGGGTTTTAATTTTCTAAAGCCAAATTAAGCAAAAATCCCAAATAAATGAGTAAAAATGACGAGACATGGGGCTACGGTTTCTACGCAATACCAAACTGCATAAAACATCCAAATCATATATTAAATCAATAAATATGCATGTTTAAGACATGAATTTTACAAAATATAAGTTTAGGTGAGTATTTAGAAAAATACCGGGAAAGAACGGAACAAAAAGTACAACAAGAGAAAGAAAGGTATATGTGTGCACTTGTCTCAATCCAATCTATAACTTCTTCAACTAGTTCTAAGACGAAAACGGACTCGAAAGCTCGATCTTCTCCTTCTCTCTCTTCTCCTCCATGCTCTCTCTCTCCTCTCTCTATTTCTCTTATGAAAAAATGATTGAAAAATCTCCTCGTGGGTATTTATACCCAGATTGGTACTCAAGCGCTAGTCGAGCACTGATTAGGCACAACATGTGACGACCCGAGCTCGGATCCCCGAACCTGACCCGGACCGTCACGATGAAAGTCTCGAATCATCCCAAACTTAAAAAATTACACATCATTAATTAACTCAATATCATCAAAACATCATTAATGATCCTCATAAATGCATCATAAATTAAACATTCATATTAGCAATAATAATAATTTTAATAAATGACATTGATATCCCAAAATATCAATTCTTATAAAGAAAATCTAAGACAAATCAGACAATAACTAAATCAAAAATCTTAAATCCCCATTTAGAGAACCTTGAACTCTGATATCTCCTCTATCTGGTGGCTACCCAAAAGTCACGTGATCTCCTTGATCCTGATATCAACCTGTCTAATCTGAAGCCAATAAAACACAAGAGTGAGCCGAATGCCCAGTAAGTAAACATAATCAACAATAGATGAGTACAATTAAGCATCCCGGATAATAAAATAATAAATAAAATTAATAATAGCAGGTAATAGATTAACCACTGTCCGAGACTTAATAGCATATCGTGTCCACAACCCGAAAGCCACGTGAACGGCTAAGTATCAAGGAAGCAACATGGATTCCGTCGAATCCAATCATCAGCTCAATACGATGTCACAACTGTATGAACGATAACAGTCTCCAGGGACCTTATTCTACCATAGTAGATCAAAGGTCGCGTATTTACGCCCCCGACAGTTGGGTGAGTACCACGAGGTTACCTGGTATCCTCACTATCCTTATCGTCGTCCCAGAGGCTGTACCCGTAACATGCTCATACCATCTCCGATATCCCTCGCCAATGATATCTCAAATATCATTCTCTACGATAGTCCCTAGGTTATAAGTATTCCTCTCGACTAACTGTACGAGATAACAAGAATCAGAATATCAGCTCAATTTGATGTCATCACTATACGAGATAATAAGAATCTCCCTAGACCTTATTCTATCATAGTGAACCAAAGGCCGTATATTTACACCCCCCAACAGTTGGATAATACAACGAGGTCATCTATGGTACTCCACTACCCCTACAGTCCTCTCAAAGGTTGCACTCGTAGCATGCTCATACCATCTCCGATACCCCTCGCCAATGATATCTCAGATATCATTTTCTACGATGGTCACTAGGTTATGAGCATCCCTTCTCAATATCAACGATCTCAATCCTCCGAAATGGAATCAGTATTGAAAAAGTATAGACTACTTTACGGTCACACGGACTTCCATTCGTCCAGTTACCGTAAATTCTTTGCACACTCTCCTTTACTTATCCATAGAATGCCAAGAAAATATACGCACACCACTAAGATTAATGCCAAGAATCATTTATCGAGTTTCATCAATAAGATACAGGAATCATCATGTAATCGATTAATATTATTTCAAGCGTGCCAATAAACAATGGTAATCCCCTAAAATCCGACATCAACTATAATTGGGGATTTCCCTGATCTATATGTCAGCGAGAACGACCAACATAATTACAATAACAATCAATAAGGATTCCACTGAATTTGAATAACAATCACGGCATAGGTTCTATCGAACCATTTACAAATGAGGTCCCAAATATACAAGATATTACGAAAGTCTCCTTAGACCTTATACATCACTGTGAACCTTCTATCCACACACCCGACCCATGGCGGGTAATCCTCAAGGTTCTGGTGCTCGCAAGTTTGACAAGCGACCCTATGGTCTCATGATACTTGCCAACCGTAGTATACAAGTAACGAATCAACACTCTCATTATCCCATTGGATAGCCTTCACATATTCTGTGATCCTCTAATCCACAGAATATTCATATCATTATCAAGTCAAACCTAGCACCACCTTGACTCGATATCCACTGATATCTCACAATTCAGTTCACAGGATTATAAGCATCTATCGAAACGGTCTCAACCTCTGGAATATGGATTCAGTATCAGAAAAGTGTAGACCACATTAAAGTACCAAAGCCTCCCATTCGACTAGGCACTTCAATGTTTTCACAGACTCTCCTCAACCTTGATTGGAAGAAACTAGCAAATACATATATTCATACACCAAGTATAACGCAAAGAAAGAGTTGTAACATCAATAATAGAACGTCGTTCGGTGCTGACCAGACCATACTCACACCATCAAGTCTAACACAAAGGAACATATCTCAAGATATCCGAAAGGAATACATGGATTAAGATATGATCAGCTCAACTACTTCACTATTTCTATTTCGGAGCAATGCCTACGACTAAGGCCAACAATATTTTTATTTCAAATTTTCATCCCCCAATTAATTTTACAAAGTTCTAGTAATTAATCGACAATCTTTATTTCTGCATACAATCAGTATCACTCCGAACATATACAACTGTAATCATCCTCTATGCTCTCTACCATGTTTATTCTTATACATTCACATGTAACCACACATTTTAGCATA
>JAODPA010130452.1:0-16946 GCA_025585075.1 Nepenthes mirabilis | reverse complement strand
AATAATTAAATTTATACCGTAGCAATAACAAAAAATGTTATACAAATTGATGGTTATTTTATTAATAGTTATATGGTCATAATATGTTAGTAAATGTCATGTATAAGCTATTAGAAATTCTTCATTAATCACTATGTGTATTTAATGGAAAGGAGAATTGACGGTGTTCAGTTTATTTATGATGGAAAAAACTAAGTTACTCAGTTATATGATACTTCAAAATTTTCGTAGTGCTCAGTGATTTTTTCTTACCAATTGGGCCTCTCTTTGTAAAGTCGCTGGGAATGTGAGGTCACCCACGGATGGAACCCTGTGAGGCTAAAAATACTTCCGAAGACGGGGACAGCCAAGCTGCCCCTACCAGTGTCTCAATCGAGAGGCGCCCAGTTGGACCTCTGCCCATTATTGGAGGGAGGGACCCAAAAGGCAGTTCGCTCGCCCGAGCAAATGACGCATGAATAATAGTAATTATTATAATGACACCTGGGCCCCCGTGACGGTGAAATAAGATGGCCGCCTGTCGGCCGGCTCCTTTCATAGGACTTTTCCATGCTTTTTTTCCCAGACATTTCCTCCTATTTTTAAGGTACGCACTAGTAAAACCTAAGAAGCGAATCGTTCGAAAATTTCTTCAGCTTTAGAAGAATATAATCAAATAAATTCTGCACAAATATTTTTTTTTTAAATTTCTGCTTATATTTTAAAATTATAAAAATTAATAAATTTTGTTGCGTCATGTGAATTTGACCGTACGTTAAATCGAGTACGAGCGGCTTTTTAAGCGCACGGACAGGCAGATTAGAGCAACACAAAATAAGTAGAAGTCGAACGAAGAGAGAAAAGTACGGGGACAGTGGGAGAACATGCCTATTTACGTGGAAAACCCCATGATCTGACGAGGGGTAAAAAACCACGGCAGCGGACCAGCAGTCCGAGAAATCTCACTATAGTAAAGAGAAGATACAATGGGTGCCTGGGAAGCTTTCCCGTTCTAAGGATGTTACAGCGTAAGGAAGATAAACTTCTCTCTTTTCTCTCCTCTCTTTGCCTTAGTTTTTCTCTGGAGGGTTCTCGCTCGAGTATAAGTAAATGGATCTAGAAAAAGTCCTTTTTCAGTTGCTGAAATAGGATATTTATAAGGAACGCGATGTCGTAAGGGAGACGACACGTGGCGCTGGCGTGTCAGGGTTGCCTGCCACTATCGCCACTACTGTGGATGCGGCTGTGACAGGGACACCTGTCACAGTCTGCAGATGCGGCGCTCAGAGGCGCATGGCCTGCAGGTACGGCGTGTCAGGAGCCGTTGGTCGCTCGTGGCAGCATGCGCCGCGCAAACTGTCTGAGTTGGCGCCTGGGTCATTTTGGCTTTTCTGGTGGTCCCCGTCTTCAAACGGATCTCCGTGTCTGTCCGGGTTGCCAGGCGCTCGGAAACAAGTTAGCCATTTGGATTTGATCGGGCTTGTGGGCCTTTTGGGCGAGCCTTCTTACGTGACTCTTTAGACTTGCGTCTGCGATTTTGGGCCTAGGGTTCCAGGACCCATCACGAGCCCCCCATGTCAAGCGGTTCGAGGACTCAGCCGTTTGACATGCCTTGCAAATATCTTCTCACCGTTACAGACCGCGGTTTTTGTCTTCTGCTGGCGCGAAAGACGTCCAAGGTCTTCTTGTGAACACGAAACCTATCTTTCGCCGCCGTTTTCCCTCCTCGTGGAGCATTGAATGCGATAGGCGATTGATGTGACGTCGTCTCGGGAAACCCTAAGGCCTGCACTCGCCTACTACGTATGGGGAGTTGACACGTGGAATGGTCATGATGAGTGCGCTTTTTCACTTGTTTGAAAATTTCCTTAAATCCTTCGTCGCGTCCTCATTCATTCCTCGCGTTTTCTTCTTTTTTCTCTTGGCTTTATTCGAGAATCTTCACGACGCTTTGCTTTCCTTGCTTGCTGCCATGGCTCCCGACGTTAAAGATATTGCCTATTCCCTTTCTTCTCATGATCTCGAGCAGATCAGGGCAAAATACAGCATCCCGGCGTCTGATTCGATGGTGGTTCCAGGAGCCGCAGAGAGGGCGCTCAGTCTGCCGAGCGGTTACATTGCCGTATACGAGGTTCACCTCAAGGGTGGACTTTGTTTCCCTGTTCCCACCGAGCTCCACCGCCTGATGAAGGAGTTGGCTGTCCCGCTCGCGAGGTTTCAGCCCAACGCCATCAGGTACTTGGTTTCTTTGTGTGTCTTCGCGCGCTGCCATAGCAAGACTCTCGAGGCGGTCATGGTGAAGATCATGTTTCGCTTCAATCATAACCTTGACTAGATCGCCATGACCCCACGCCCCAAGTTTGCTGAGATGAGCGGTGGGAATCCTGATTTCACCAAAAGGTGGAAGGATAGGTTCTTCTTCCTTAAGGTGGTTGAGGACTGGGAGCTCTCCTCCGTGTGGGAAAATGTCGCTAGCAAATATGGCTCCGATATCACTGACGAGGAGAGGGAGGCCGCCAGGGAAGTCACGGACTTAGTGCTGGCGAACCTGGGCGGCTTCAACACGGGAAGAAGAACATCTGGCTGTCCCCCGAAAAGCTGGCGGAAGCCAAGTGGGTGGTGTCATCTGGTGGTTCTGCCATTGCTGCTTCGAAGAAGAAGAAGAAGCTGAGGAAAAGAGAGGGTCCTCTTGTGATTCAGGAGCCCTCCGAGCGGCCTTCGAAGAGCCCACGGATTGAGGTCCCTGAGGATCCGCCGAGTGTTGCTGGTGAGTCTTCCTCAGAGGATAACCTCGTCATAGCCCCCATGGTCAAGAAGGCCGTAGGGCTGACTTCTAATCCTTCTGCGAAGCCCGAGGTCGCCGTAGCACCTTCCTTTGGTATCGAGGCCCATCCTGAGGCCTCTGCCGTCTCCGCGGATCATCCTTCTAATGATCCTACAGCTTTTGATGCCTTGGAGGTGGCGGCCTTGGACGAGGTCGTAGAGCTCATGAGATGGAGGTCGTCGCCGCTGTTACTGCTGGGGATATCTTTGACCTTCTTAGTGGCGAGGAGGCTGTGGTCGCGGTCTTGGAGATCCCAGCCGTCGCTGACGTCCCGGGGGTAGCGGAGCCCCCATCCCTGAAAGTCCTTCCTCCGAGGCCGCTCTTGATGTTTCCGCGGTGTCCGCGGAGTGCCCACTCGTGCCCGAGGTCCCAGGGGAAATTGCCCCCACTCAGGATCCTGTCATTTCTCAGGTACTTTGCTACCTTTCCCTTTGTCTCACTTTCTGTTGATTGCTTCTAAGTGGTTTTGGTTCTTTTTGTAGCTCCAGGATCTGATTAGTGGCCTTAGCCGACTGGTGGGCGAAATTGCTCGGTCCCGACAGGAGGCGGAGTCTTTGAGGGCCGCCCAAGAAGAGATCCAGCGGCTTCGTGCGGCACTTGCATCATCTGAGGAAGCCCTGAGGCTCTTGGAGGCTCGATATGGCTTCCTGATGGAATGAAACCTTCAGCTGGAGGAGACGCAAAGGACCTTGGTGAAGATTGCTGACATGGCCCCCGTGCTGGAGGCCAAGTTCTGGGACGGCATCCATCTATGCCGCCGGCTGATGCGGGTCCTATATCCACAGTTTCCCACTGTTGTGTTTGATCCGCATAACTCGAGTGCCGTGCGCCCTCAGGATGTGTACGGTCTTCGAGGCAGGCCATTTCCTGGGTCCTCGGGTCCTAGCTCCTCAGCGTGTCATCGCTCATCAGACCAACCGGGAACTTCAAGCCACGGGGAGGGTCCCTCGTCTCTAGGAGAGCCATCTGGAGCCGTTCTGCCTCAGGACCCCTGCGAGGGCTAGACTTCGTTTTTCCTTTCGTGTTGTTGTATTGTATTTTTATGAAATAAAAGGAGATCCTTGAGTTTGTCACAAGTGCCTCTTTCTCTCCCCCCCTTTTTTTGTTACAGACGAGTTTTGTTATGACCTCAAGGGCCCGACCTCAAAGGTCGCTCGGTCGCAGCCGAGTTTTTGTCGCCTGACCACTAGGGTCCGACCGCGGGGGCCGCTCGGGTTGGCACCTAAGTTTTGTTGCCTGACCACTAGGGACCGACCGCTGGGGCCACTCGGGTTGGCGCCCAAGTTTTGTTGCCTGACCACTGGGGTCCGACCGCGGGGGCCGTTCGGGTTGGCGCCCAAGTTTTGTTGCCTGACCACTGCGGTCCGACCGATGGGGCCGCTCGGGTTGGCGCCCAAGTTTTGTTGCCTGACCACTGCGGTCTGACCGTTGGGGCCACTCGGGTTGGCGCCCAAGTTTAGTTTTGTTGCATGACCACTGGGGTCCGACCGCTGGGGCCGCTCGGGTTGGCGCCCAAGTTTTGTTGCCTGACCACTAGGGTCCGACCGCGGGGGCCGCTCCGGTTGGCGCCCAAGTTTTGTTGCCTGACCACTGGGGTCCGATCGATGGGGCCGCTCGGGTTGGCGCTCAAGTTTTGTTGCCTGACCACTGGGATCCGACCGCAGGGGCCGCTCGGGTTGGCACCCAAGTTTTGTTGGTCGGAGATGACCCGCCTTTCACTGGTAGTATTTTCTTAGGTGAGCGGCGTTCCAGGTCTGGGGTATCAGCTTGCCGTCTTGGGTGCGTAGCTTATAAGCTCCTCCTCGAAGGATAGCCGGGACAAAAAACGGCCCTTCCCAATTTGGTGAGAGCTTGTTCCTTCCAGCTATTTTTTCCGTGGCTTCCACGCTTCTTAGTACGAGATCCCCGACCTCGAATGGTCGCGCCTTCACCTTCTTGTTGTAATAGCGGGCCACCCGTTGTTGGTAGGCCACTACCCTAAGTCTCGCCTGGTCGCGAACTTCCTCGAGGGCATCGAGGCTTTCTCGGAGCCTTTGGCTGTTATCCGCTGCGCTAAAGCACCCAACCCGGGGGCTGGTGAGGCATACTTCTATTGGGATGACAGTTTCGACCCCGTAGCAAAGGTTGAAAGTGGTCTCTCTTGTGGGCTCTCGTGCCGTTGTCCTGTATGACCAGAGGACTGAGGGCAATTCATGTACCCATGAGCCCTCAGATGATTCCAGCCTGGCTTTTAGCCCATGTAGGATTGTACGGTTTGTCACTTTCACCTACCCGTTGGCCTGCGGGTACGCCACTGACGTGTGCACCAGGTTGATCCTCAGGCTTGCGCAGTACTTAGTGAACCGCTTTCCAGTGAACTGCGTCCTGTTGTCAATCACGATGCACTCGGGGACTCCAAACCTGCACACAATATTCTGTCGGAGGAACTCCGTCACGTTTTACTCTGTTATTCTGGCTAGCAGTACTGCTTCCACCCATTTGGTGAAGTAGTCAATTCCCACAATTAGGAATTTCCTTTGTTCGGGAGCGAGAGGAAATGGTCCGAGGATGTCAAGCCCCCATTGGGAGAATGGCCATGGGGATTGCAGCGCCCGGAGATCCGTGTGGGGGCGATGGCTCATATTGCCGTGAAGTTGGCAACTCTCGCATTTACGCACGAAATCCATGGCGTCATATTTCATAGTCAACCAGTAGTATCCTTGCCTCATAAGCTTAAAAGCTAGGTTCTTTCCCCCAACATGGGATCCGCATATTCCGAGATGCACCTCTTGCAGGGCGTATTCGGCTTCCTCTGGAGTGAGGCACCTTAAGTAAGGGGCCGAGAAGCCCCGTCGATACAGTCGGCCGTCCACGATTGTGTACCAACCCGCTGTCTTCTTTATCTTCTTGGCCTCGCTCGGGTCCTCGGGCAGCGAGCCATCAGACAAAAACTTCAGGTAGGGAGTCATCCAGGTGCTCCTGTCCGCGACCTGCATCACCTCCCGCTCTGGGTCTTCAATGCTGGACCTGCTCAGGATTTCTCGCATCCCCCTGGCGTACTGTTCAGGATCTCCCGAAGCCGCGGCTCGCGCAAGCGTGTCGGCTTTGGCGTTTTCCTCCCGCGGGATGTGGATGAATTCAGCCGTCTTGAAATCCACGATCATGTCCTTAACCTTTGAGAGGTACTTGGACAGCTGCTCGTTGTTGACGTCGAAGCTTCCGCGAACTTGATTGATGACCAACTCGGAGTCACTATAGATGATCAGCTCTCTGGCCGAGCATTCCTTGGCAAGTCGGAGTCCGGCTAGCAAGGCTTCGTACTCTGCGACGTTGTTTGTGGCCGAGAACCCCAACGTTAACGAGTACTTTATCTCCATCCCCTCAGGTGTGCGCAACACAATCCCCGCTCCGCAGCCGTCCTTCATAGAGGAGCCGTCCACGTGCAAGGTCCAAGTGGAGGCTCTGCTGAACTCGTCCGTGGTAGTCCGGTCCTCGTCGCAAGTGGGCGGTGCCGTCGTCTCAACGAGAAAGTCCGCGAGCGCCTGTCCCTTTAAGGCTGATCTCTGTCGGAACTCTATGTCAAATTCCTCCAACTCAATGGCCCACTTGACCAATCGGCCGGAGATCTCGGGTTTCTGCAAAATGGCCTTTAAAGGCTGATCAGTTAGGACTATTACCTTGTGCGCCTGGAAGTATGGCATGATCTTCCTTGCGGAATAGACCAACGCCAAGGCTACCCTCTTCGTCAGGGGATACCTGGTCTCGGCGTCCACGAGAGTCTTGCTGACGTAATATACAGGCTGCTGCTTGCCATGCTACTCTCGTACTAATACCGAGCTCAGCGCTGCGTTGGACATGGAGAGGTACAAGTATAGCTCCTCGCCCTGCTGAGGAGAAGCTAAGAGGGGCGGACTTGAGAGGTAGCTCTTGAGTCCTTGGAATGCCTTCTTGCAGTCATCACTCCACCGAAAATCCCGGGATTTTGTTCCTCTTAAGGCTTTGAAGAATGGCTAGAAAACGAGAGAGGGCGGCCACTCGCCCGGTAAGCTGCTGAACCTCCTTCACTGTACGCGGAGACCGCATGTCCAGGATCGCTTGGATCTTTTCTGGGTTTGCCTTGATTCCTCGGTGTGATACGATATAGCCCAAGAATTTTCCGGAGGCAACACCGAAAGTGCATTTACTGGGGTTGAGTTTCATCCCGTGGGTTTTGAGCACACGGAAGGTCTCAGCTAGGTCCCTCAGGTGGTTGCCGCTCATCCTGCTCTTGACGAGCATGTCGTCAACGCATACCTCCACGTTCCTGCCCATCTGGTCTTTGAACATCTTATTCACGAGCCGTTGATAAGTCGCTCCTGCGTTCTTGAGACCAAAGGGCAATACCTTATAACAGTATGTCCCTTGATCCGTCATGAATGATGTGTGCTCCTCATCCTCGGGGCTCATTTTGATCTGGTTGTACCCAAAATATGCATCCATGAAGCTTAAGAGCTCATGGCCGGACGTCTAGTCCACAAGGTGGTCGATCCTGGGCAATGGGAAGCTATCTTTGGGGCACGCCTTGTTGAGGTCGGTGAAGTCCACGCACATCCTCCACTTCCCATTACTCTTTTTTACCATGACAACGTTGGCCAACCAGTCCGGGTACCGGACCTCTCGGACGAATCCAGCATCCAGGAGTTTCTTGACCTCCTCGCGGACGGCCACCAACTTCTCTGTGGAATAGTTTCTGCGCTTCTGTCTGACCGGCTTATACCGAGGATCGACGCCCAACTTGTGGACGATGATCTCGGGTGAGATCCCGGGCATGTCACTGGGGGACTATGCGAACACGTCCGAGTTCTCCCGTAGAAAACTGACGAGTTGGTCCCTTACTGTCTCTGAGAGTGAGCTCCCTATTTGGACATACTTCTCCTGATCCGCGGGATCCAACGGGACTCGGACTACAGGTTCTCCTGGCTGAGCGTGTTGCAGTGTTGCCTCGTCCCTGAGGTCGAGGTCTTCCATGGGTTGCGAAAGCGTTGCTTGCTCGGTCTGCGCCAAGTAACACATCCGTCTGGTTGATTGGTCCCTGAGGACCTCTCCTACCCCACACGGGGTGGGAAACTTTATCTTGAGATATGGGATGGAGGTCACTGCATTGAACGCGGCCAGGCAAGGCCGTCTGAGTATCGCGTTATAGACCGAGGGCAGGTCCCCAACGAGGAAGGTGAGGACCTTCGATGTTGTCCTCGGATACGTTCCCAGGGTCACCTCCAACTGGATGATACCCTGGACGGGCACTGGCTCGTTGTCCAACCCATAGAGTGGCCCTTCCGGCGCTTTCATTCGATTCTTCTTAAGCCCTAATTTGAAGAAAGTATCAAGATACGGCAAATTGCGAGAGCTTCCATTATCAACGAATACTCGTTTCATCTGGTAGTCATTTACTCCATCTGAAACGAGTGCGGTTACAACCAGGGGGTCGGAGTGAGTAGAAGTTACATGGTCTAAGTCCCTACTGCTAAAACAGATAACATCGTCTTCACTCCCATGTCCCGTCCTCGGCCTCTTCGCCGCTGCAAGCTCACGCCCGTCTCCCCCAGCCGGTCGGTTGGAGATCATGTTCACGACCCCCGCAACCACTCGGTTCCTGGGAGGCTCTGTGTCTCCACCGTCCTCGGGCCCCGAGGCTTGTCCTGGCCTCTGAAGGAAACGACTGAGGTGTCCTTTCCGGATAAGCTCTTCAATCTACCTCTGCAGGGTCCTGCAGTCCTCTGTGCTGTGACCCCCGGAGCAGTGGAAGTCGCAATATTTCGATTGGTCCCCACCGTCCGGGTTCTTCAGTTGCTTGGGCCACTTCAGAAATTTTTTCCCCCGGATCTGCCTGAGGACATTGGTGCGGGAGTCGTTCAGTGGCGTGAGATGGACAGGTCGCGGCTCTCTCCGAGAGCTCTGCTTGGCCTTATGGTGTTTCTTTGACGTTTGGGGACTTTGATAGTCCCCAGATTTCCTTTTTCCCTCCGTGGCCTTCTGCTGAGGGTGCTCGTCCCTCTTAGGCCTTTTGGCGTCGTTGGCCTCTTCGGCCGCGATGTAAGCTCTGGCCACAGCCTCAACCTCTATGAAGGTTTGCGGGCCTTTGTGGATGAGATGCTTAAAGAAAGCAACCTCTTCGAGGGCCGAGAGGAAGGCGTTCAGCTTCACCTCGTCGGTCAGCCTCGGGATCTGCCTGGCCTCCGCTGCAAACCGTGCCAGGAATCCCCTCAAGCTCTCCCTGGCTCCCTGCTTGATTCGAGTGAGGTGCCAGGGCTGTTTTTCCACTCTTCTACTAGAGGCAAACTGGGACAGGAAAGCCGTCCCCAGGTCTCCAAAATCGCGGATAGAGTCCGCGGGCATTCCATAAAACCATATTCGTGCATCTCCCTTGAGAGTCAGAGAGAAACGCTGGCACATGGTTGTCTCGTCCAGGCCCTGGAGGCTCAGGTGCTCCCTGAAATGATTAAGGTGGTCCATGGGATCACTGCTGCCGTCGTACAACTCCAGGTTGGGCATCTTGAACTTTGGGGGGAGCATCCTCGTCCTAATCTCCGTGGAAAACGGAGATTGGAGTGCGTTAGCTCCTCCTCCGCTGCTCTCACGCAGCATCAGATTCCATCCTCTTTCCGGTCTGGCCTCCACTCGAGGTGGGGCAGCCGTCCTTCTCTCGTTCAGGTAGTGCCTTAACTCGTAAGGCTCCTGAACTGCACGGCGCTCTGGGACCGTGCGGGCTCCTCTTGGGAGAGCATCTCGGGGAACCGCATCTCGATCGTCGTGGTCGCGGCGATTCCGTTGGGCCTCAGAATGGCGCCTCTCGGGGCTTTCTCCTTGGACCCGAGGACCTGGTTGGTCCTCGACCCTTCGTGGTGCTCTTCTGCTGGAGGCCACCTGGGTCCTCGGGTGTTCTCGTCGACTAGGAGGTCTTTCGCGGCGACTGTCTCCTGCGCTCCCGGCTTGTGGCGCCTCAGCCTGGGAGGCCCTGTCGGGAGCCGCCGGCAGATGCGGCGCTCAGAGGCGCATGGCCTGCAGGTACGGCGTGTCAGGAGCCGTTGGTCGCTCGTGGCAGCATGCGCCGCGCAAGCTGTCTGAGTTGGCGCCTGGGTCATTTTGGCTTTTCTGGTGGTCCCTGTCCTCAAACGGATCTCCGTGTCCGTCCGGGTTGTCAGGCGCTCGGAAACAAGTTAGCCATTTGGATTTGATCGGGCCTGTGGGCCTTTTGGGCCAGCCTTCTTATGTGACTCTTTGGGCCTACGTCTGCGATTTTGGGCCTAGGGTTCTAGGACCCATCAAATTTAAATGTGATGGGTCTCGGAACCCAATGCCCAAAATTACCATTGCGGGCTCAAAGGATCACATGGGTAAGCTGGCCCAAAACGCCTACAAACCCAATCAGGCCCAAATGATTAAACCTATTCTGAGCACTTGAAGAATCAGATTAAACAACCAAGAAAGGCGCCGGCAGTCCGAGAGGGCACTGTGGCCCATGCGAAAATGATGACAGCCAGAAAAGCCAAAATAGCCAAGGACGCCAGCTCAGATGACTTGCACGACATGCACTGCCACGAGCGACCAACGGGCTATGACACGCCGTACCTGCAGGCCATGCGCCCCTGAGTGCCGTATCTGCAGACTGTGACAGGTGTCCCTACCACAGCCGCACCTATAGTAGTGGTGGTGGTGGCAGGCAGCTTTGACGCACCAGCGCCATGTGTCACCTTTCTAACGGCACCACCTTCCTTATAGATACCCCCTTTCAGGCTACTAAAGAAGGATTCTGAATTCCCATCTGTGTACGCTTGAGCAAGAGAATCCTTGAGAGAAAAAAGAAAGGCAAAGAGAAAAGAGTGAAGGAAGAAATCTAACTTCTTACGCTAAAATTCCCTGAGAAAGCGAGCAGCTTCCCAGGCACTCCTTATACTCTTTCACCACAATAGTGAGATTTCTCGGACTGTCAGTCCGCTGCCGTGGTTTTTTATCCCACATTGGATAATGAGATTTTTCACGTAAACCCACGCGTTCTCCTTCATTCCCCGTACTTCTATTTCTCTGCTCGAGCTCTGTTTACTTTGTGTTGGCCGTTTCTGTCCGTCCGCCAATGCAAAAAGCTGCTCGCGCTTCGATAAACGGATGGCCAGACCTCGTGGACGCAACATTGGCGCCGTCATTGGGAAGCGACTGAAAGTCCGCTTTTCACATTATCTCAAAAAGTACGCAAGCAACGCAACGACATCAACTCTAAGTTTCGAAATGGTTAACACGAGGGCGTAAACGAGTGCACCCGCTAAAGAGGTGGCCTTGCACGCTGGCGGCCCTAATCCTTGCACTGGGGCAGAGGATCATCCCGACCCTGTGGTTAGGAGCTTGGCGGCTAAGTTAGACGGCATGTCGCAGGCCTTCGTTACACTCTACTCCAAAATCGATCAGCTCAAGCAGGGGACTCTCGACAGGGCCTCCCTGGCTAAGGCATCACAGGGCGGGAACAGAGGAGGCAGTCGCCTCGAAAGGCCTCTCAGTCGACGTGACAACCTGAGGACCCAGGTGGCCTCCAACGGTAGAGCCCTGCGGAGGGTTGAGGACCAACCAGGTCCTCGGGGCTCAGACGAGATCCCCGAGAGGCGCCACTCTGAGGCCCAACGGGACCGCCGCAAGCGCGACGGCCAGGAGGCGGTTCCGCGAGATGCTCCCCCACGAGGAGCACGTACGGCCCCCGAGTGCCGTACCGTCCAGGAGCCTTACGAGTTAAGGCATTACTTGAACGAAAGGAAGGCGGCTATCCCACCTCGAGCGGGAGACAGGCCGAAAAGAGGATAGAACTTGGCGCTCCGAGAGAGCAGCGGAGGAGGGGCTAACGCGCTCCAGTCTCCGTTTTCTACAAAGATCCGGACGAGGACGCTCCCCCCAAAATTCAAAATGCCCAACTTGGAGGTGTACGACGGTAGTAGTGATCCCATGGACCACCTTAATCATTTCACGGAGCACCTGAACTTCCAAGGCCTCGACGAAACCACCATGTGCCAGTGCTTCCTTTTAACTCTAAAAGGGGACGCGCAGATATGGTTTTATGGAATGCCCGCGGACTCCATCCGCGACTTTGGAGATCTGACGACAGCCTTCCTATCCTAGTTTGCCTCCAGTAGGAGGGTGGAGAAGCAGCCCTGGCACCTCATCCGGATCAAGCAGGGGGCCAGGGAGAGCTTACGGGGATTCTTGGTCCGATTTGTAGTTGAAGCCAGGCAGATCCCAAGACTGACCGACGAGGTAAAGCTAAACGCCTTCCCCTCGGCTCTCGAAGGAGATGCTTTCTTCAAGCACCTCATCCACAAGGGCCCGCAGACCTTCATAGAGGTCGAGGCTGTGGCCAGAGCTTATATCGCGGCCGAGGAAGCCAACGACGCCAAGAGGCCAGAGAGGGACGAGCACCATCACAAGAAAGCCATGGAGGGAAAAATATCAAGGTCCCCAGGCAGCAAAGAAGCACCACAAGGCCGAGCAGAGCGCTCGGAGAGAGCTGCGGCCTATGCACCTCACGCCGCTAAATGACACCCGCACCAACGTCTTGATGCAGATCCGGAGAGAAAAGTTCCTGAAGTGGCCCAAGCCACTCAAGAACCCGGACGGTAGGGACCAGTCAAAATATTGTGACTACCACCGCTCCGGGAGTCACAGCACAAAAGATTGTACGACTTTGCAGAGGGAGATCGAGGAACTCATCAGGAGGGGGCCCCTCAACCGTTTCCTCCAGAGGCCCGGACAAACTTCAGGACTTGAGGGCGGCGAAGACGCTAAACACTCCAGGAATCGAGTGGTTGCGGCGATCGTAAACATGATATCCAGCCGGCCGATCGGAGGTGATGGACGTGAGCTCACGGCGGCGAAAAGGCCGAGGACGGGGCTAAGGAGTGAAGACGATGTTATTTGTTTTAGTAATAGAAACTTAGACCATGTAACTTCTTCTCACTCCGACCCCCTGGTTGTAACTGCACTCATTTCAGATGGGACAAATGACTACCAGATGAAACAAGTATTTGTCGATAATGGAAGCTCTCGTAATTTGCTGTACCTTGATGCCTACTTCAAGCTAGGACTTAAGAAAAACCGGATGAAAGCGCCAAAAGGGCCGCTTTATGGGCTGGACAACGAGCCAGTGCCCGTCCAGGGTATCATCCAGTTGGAGGTGACCGTGGGAATGCACCCGAGGACGGCGTCCAAGGTCCTCACCTTCCTGGTCGTGGACCTGCCCTCGATATATAATGCAATACTCGGACGGCCTTGTTTGGCCGCCTTCAACGCAGTAACGTCCATCCCGCATCTAAAGATAAAGTTTTCCACCCTGTGTGGGATAGGAGAAGTCCTCGGGGACCAGTCAACGGGACGAATGTGTTACTTAGCGTAGACTACGCAAGTAACACTTCCACAACCCATGGAAGACCTCGATCTCAGGGACGAGGCCACGTCACAGCACGCCCAACCAGGAGAACCAATAGTCCGAGTTCTCCTAGATCCCACAGATCAAGAAAAGTATGTCCAAATAGGGAGTTCACTCCCAAAGAGTGTTAGGGACCATCTCACCAATTTCCTGCAAGAAAACTCGGACGTGTTCGCATGGTCCCCCAGCGACATGCCCGGGATCTCTCCCGAGATCATTGTTCACAAGCTAGGCATCGACCCTGGACACAAACCGGTCAGGCAGAAGCATAGGAACTACTCCACTGAAAAGTTAGTGGCCATTCGCGAGGAGGTGAAGAAGCTTTTGGACGCCGGATTTGTTCGAGCGGTGCAGTACCCGGACTGACTGGCCAATATTATCATGGTAAAGAAAAGCAATGAGAAGTGGAGGATGTGCGTATACTTCACCGACCTCAATAAGGCGTGCCCCAAAGATAGCTTCCCCTTGCCCAGAATCAACCAACTTGTGGACTCGATGTCCGGTCATGAGCTGTTAAGTTTCATGGACGCATACTCAGGGTACAACCAAATTAGGATGAGTCCCAAGGACGAGGAGCACACGTCGTTCATGACCGACCAAGGGACATACTGCTACAAGGTAATGCCTTTTGGCCTCAAAAACGCGGGAGCGACCTATCAGCGGCCGGTGAACAAAATGTTCAAAGACCAGATCGGCAGGAGCGTGGAAGTGTATGTTGACGACACGCTCGTCAAGAGCAGATCGAGCAGCGACCACGTGAGCGACTTGGCTGAGACCTTCTATGTGCTTGGATCTCATGGAATGAAGCTGAATCCAAGCAAGTGCACTTTCGGTGTCGGCTCAGGAAAATTCTTAGGGTACATCGTGTCCCACCGGGGAATCGAGGCGAACCCAGAGAAGATCCAAGCAATTCTACACATGCGGTCCCCGCGGACGGTAAAGGAAGTTCAACAACTTACTGGGCGAGTGGCTGCCCTCTCCGTCTTCCTGGTGAAGTCAGCTAAGAAATACCTACCATTCTTCAAGGCCCTAAGGGGAACGAAGACCCAGGACTTTCGGTGGAGTGATGACTGTGAGGACACGTTCCGAGAACTCAAGAGTTACCTCTCGAGTCCACCCGTCCTGGTCTCTCCCCAGCAGGGCGAGGAGCTATACTTGCACCTCTCCGTATCCGACACAGCGTCGAGCTCGGCGCTAGTACGAGAGCAACAAGGCAAGCAATAGCCCGTATATTACATCAGCAAGACTCTCGCGGGCGCCGAGACCAGGTATCCCCTCGCAAAACAGGTGGCCTTAGCATTGGTCTATTCCGCAAAGAAGCTCAGGCCATACTTTCAAGCGCACAGAATAGTAGTCCTGACCGACCAGCCTTTAAGGGCCATCTTGCAAAAGCCCGAGGTCTCCGGGCGACTGATCAAGTGGGCCATTGAATTGGGGGAGTTTGACATAGAGTTCGGTCTGAGACCAACCTTAAAAGGGCAGGCACTCGAGGACTTTCTCGTTGAGACGACGGCGCCGCCCAACAGCGGCAAGGACCAAGCTACAACGGACGAGTTCGACAGGGCGTCTACTTGGACCCTGCATGTGGACGGCTCCTCCATGAAGGATGTCTGCGGAGCAGGGGTTGTATTGCGCACACCCGAGGGGTTGGAGATAAAGTACTCGCTGACACTGGGGTTCTCGGCCACAAATAATATCGCAGAATATGAGGCCTTGCTGGCAGGACTTCGACTGGCCAAGGAGTGCTCGGCCAGGGATTTGGTCATCTACAGCGACTTTGAATCAGGTCCGTGGGAACTTCGACGTCAACAACGCACAGCTATCCAAATACCTTTCCAAGGTTAAGGGCATGGTCATGGACTTCAAGACAGCCGAGTTCGTCCACATCCCGCGGGAGGAAAACGTCAAGGCTGACACGCTTGCACGGGCCGCAGCTTCTGGGGATCCCGAACAGTATGCTAGGGGGATGCGCGAAGTCCTGAGCAGGTCCAGCTCGAAGACCCTGAGCAGGAGGCAATGCAAGTCGTCGACGGGGGCACCTGAATGACTCCTTACCTGAAGTATCTATCTGATGGTTCGCTGCCCGAGGACCCAAATGAAGCCAAGAAGGTGAAAAAGACAGCGTGTTGGTGCACGGTTGTAGACGGCCAGCTGTATCGACGGGGCTTCTCAACCCCTTACTTGAGATGTCTCACCCAAGAGGAGGCCGAGTACGCGCTCTAGGAGGTGCATCTTGGAGTTTGTGGATCTCACATCGGAGGGAAGAATCTAGCTTTTAAGCTTATGAGGCAATGGTACTTCTGGCCAACGAAGATGTACGACGCTATGGACTTTGTGCGCAAGTGCGAAAGTTGCCAACTTCACAGCAACATGAGCCATCGCCCCCATACGGATCTCCGGGCGTTACAATCCCCGTGGCAAGTACATACGTGTAATTTCATATATAGACACATACGGCAGCAGCAATATCATATATATACATTCAGCCACATATGTATATACATAGCAATTTATCTCAATATGTATGCATACTGGGACCAAATAGAGCATAAGCACAGTTTTTCTTCCCCTCCAAAATTTGCACCAAAGCCGTAAGATTTCAAGCTTCAAAAATATAATATGTAAAACAAAGATTTTCTAGCTTCATTATACAAATTATCAAGTCCTAAATTAACGTGGAACATTCAAAAATTTCCAGGCCCGGTTGGGACGCAAACCATTTGTTTGAACCATAATAAAACAATCAACATATCATAACAAGTACATAACAATTATCAATAATAAAATAAGACGTAATTTTTATGTGGAAAACCCTATTAAGAATGAGAGAAAAAAGTTACAGGACGATACGCTCGAAATATCTCAACTATACAAACAGTTTGGTTACACAAACCCCCAAAATATAATGATTAGATATCTTGTAACAAATAAACCAAACAACAATAATTACAAGACAAAAGAATAGAAAATATAATCGGTAAAATATTCTTCTCAACTCCAAAAATAGCATATCCAAGGTCAACAGAGACTAGATTTTGATTCGGAATTCAACCGGGTATTTAAATCTTTCTCTTCTACCTTTTATTCTTTTTCTCTCAAAGACGACACTCTAAATCCCAAAGAATACAAGTAGCTAACCCTAAAAATATATCAGTATATTTTTATATTGTGAGGGTTGCCTGACAGGTATTCGAGCGTGGGTTCCACTAGAAATAGCGCCTCAGGCGCTTTTCAAGCGCGTCCTTTCTAAAATTAGCACCTCAAGTGCCCGTTGGGCATGCCTCAAACGCTCTTCCTTTGGATTCACGCGTGTGAAAATCTCAATCCATCGTATCAATATAGTACCTATGTGTCCTCGTTTGAATCACTAAACAACACGTTAGTTGGATATGGTTCATACGAGAGTGACTCACAACCCAATAGGCTATTCACTACATGAGCTATGACTCTATTTTTGGCATTTCTCCCTTTGCAACCAAATCTATATCAATTTTTCATGAATTAAGACATGCAAGTAATATGTTAGTATCAATAAAGAGGGATGAAAAATTTACTTATTTCAATTTCTTGATTTTCCCCCTGCGACGATGACAACAGTGGCGATTTTGCATCAGCTCTTACTCTTTATTCTTCCCCTTCCCCCTTTTCCCATTTCTACCCAATATCTTAAATAAAGGAGAAAAGCTATGTCTAGGGTTAATTTTGTTTTCAATTTGAAGGTCA
>JAODPA010130441.1:0-16947 GCA_025585075.1 Nepenthes mirabilis | reverse complement strand
TAAAAAATAAAACTTTTTTTTGATCATCGGATTAAAGAGAGAGTGCATCTTTTCACAATGAGGAGTTTAATGACCATTTAACTACAGTTAAAAATAGCTTCTTGAAATTATCAGATTGTTAGTATAATATTTTATATTGAGTTTTGATAAGACGACAGAAAATTTTTCCTTAGTACGTTTTTGAAAATGAATTGTAAGCTGCATGTATTTTGACATGATACTTTGTTCAGGTATATTTAACAGCGACGGTGAGACGTGGCTTATACAGAGGAAGACGGCGGCGCTCGAGTTCACGACTCGAACGCTTAGACAGGCCATGGCGCGGTGGGTGAACCGGACGATTAAACACCGGCTATGGCGCATTTTAGATACGGCCATCGCTGAGAAGTCGTCCGTCGATTTACAAGACCTCTTGCTGCGTCTAACCTTTGACAACATCTGCGGGCTAACATTCGGAAAGGACCCCGAGACCCTCTCGCCTGGGCTGCCGGAAAATCCATTCGCCGCCGCGTTCGACTCCGCCACCGAGGCCACTCTCCAGAGGTTGCTCTACCCGGGCTTCCTCTGGCGGTTGAAGAAGGGCCTGAAAATCGGAGCGGAGAGAAGGTTAATGGATAGCCTCCAAGTAGTAGAAGATTACATGACCGAGACTCTCAATGCGCGCAGAGAAACGCCGTCGGATGATCTCTTGTCACGCTTCCTAAACAGGAGGGGCGTTGATGGTAATTTCTACCCGAATTCAGTCCTAAAACGCATCGCTTTGAACTTCGTCCTCGCCGGCCGGGATACGTCATCCGTCGCGCTGAGCTGGTTCTTCTGGCTCGTCATGAACCACCCAGAAATCGAAGCAAAGATCGTCAGAGAGATATCTACTGTTCTCAAACAAACACGTGGCGACGATCGGAGGAGATGGGTGGAGGAGCCGTTAGCTTTTGAAGAGGCTGACAGATTGGTTTATCTAAAAGCTGCTCTGACGGAAACATTACGTTTATACCCCTCTGTGCCGGAGGACTTTAAGTACGTCGTCTCCGACGATGTTTTGCCAGACGGAACTCCGGTACCGGCGGGGTCCACGGTGACATATTCGATCTACTCAGTGGGGAGGACGAAGGCAATATGGGGAGAGGACTGTTTAGAGTTTAAACCGGAGAGGTGGTTGGTCCGGACCGGTTCGGATGGGTACCGGTTCGAACCGCCGAATGATGGGTATAAGTTTGTTGCATTTAACGCTGGACCAAGGACCTGCTTGGGGAAAGAACTGGCTTACCTGCAGATGAAGTCTGTGGCCTCTGCAGTGCTGTTGCGTTACCGGATAATGCCCGTTCCCGGTCACCGGGTGGAGCAGAAGATGTCTCTGACACTGTTTATGAAGAATGGACTCCGCGTTTATTTACGTCATAGACGGCTCGAAGGAGGAGCTGCTGCTACAGATGTTGCCGCCTCCGCATAGAGGGGTATTTTCGACATTTAAAGTCCCAACAGTGCATTTTATCGTAAACTGTGTACCCTCCTTGGGGGCGTGGTGATTCAGTTTGATTTTGCAGGAGGGAGGGGCATTGTGGTCATTCACTTGCTTATGAGAGTCTCTTTGCTTAATGTCGTTTTGTTGATTTGAATTTGTATACTGTCAGCTTACACATTCACATTTATTTATTTATTTATTTTTCGTGCTTAAACTCTCCTCTTAAATAAAAATATAGATCACCATTTTTTTTAATTAAACTAAACTTATATATCATCGTATCTCATTCTATCTTTAAGCGAAACCTTGTTCATCCAGTTTAGCATATGCAATACCTTGTTCATTGCCATATAGCAATATAGATAAATGTGTTTGACCAATTATACACTGATTTACATGCTAGATAATGAAAATAAGATAAATTCAGAGTTCACGTGGATCCCACGTGCTAGGCAACTCGAATAAGATAATAGAAACACTATTATAAATAAATTTTTAAAAAAATATCATTATTAAATAACATGCTATACAAGATCAAATGTACACATGGTGCTAGAAATCCTACTTTACAAAATGCGTGTGGATGGAAGGATGACTGACCATAATTGTCAGGTTTGAAGAGAGAAGAATTTCTGGGATGTTACGGATTCATCGTTAACAACTTCAATGCCCTTCAGGCTCAAGAATCCCGAGAACATATGCCCACTCTTTCTTCTTCCTCACAAATCCGGGCTTCTCCCGAGAATTTTCGGCCATCCGATGGGCATAATCGTATCGCCGTGCGTGGAGATCAATCCAAGATTTTCTCTCCGGTGGAGAAGAGGTTCCAGACAACAGTCCCAACGAGGTAGAGCCCCACAGAAACATTGAAGACATCATCCCAAGAACCTGAGATAACAAAGCATACTTCAGGAGCTAATATTAATATAAGCTAAATGTCACATTTGAACCAAAAACTAATGGTTACTGACATGAGAACATTGCTTACGGTGCAACCAAAAAATATGGCCTCAAGGTTAGTAATGCATTACTTGAAAGTATTTGGGTGAATTTTAGGCACAAATTTGCCATGAGACACAGGAAATCAATGACTTGAATTCCAAGATCGTGGATCATCTGCTGAGGTAGGGCCGATGATAGGAGATTTTAAGCTCAAAACTCATAACAAGCTAGACGAGCCTGCATTCAACAATCTTGATATGGGAATCCAGAAATAAGAGGAGGAAATCATAGTCATAGATCAGAGCAATATGCAGAACAGGCCTAGTAAAATTCCAATATGGCTTAAGTAGGTCAGCATGTTATCTTTACTTAAGCAACATTTCCCAGTTTTGCACAGGTCGACCGCATTTTCCTTAATCATTTTCATCCGGAATTGGGACATTTGAGGTTCGTTTGCCAAAACCTGACCAGAAAATACAGAATTAGCATGGTTGGAAGGAACCTCTATAAAAGAATAAAAAAATGGTCTTTCCAATTTTTGACAAAGTCATGGTCTCCTCCACTTACTTGAAGTCCCTTTTTGAAAGTAAGTGAAATTCAATCACTCTCTTGATTAAATCAGAACACTACTTTAAACGTCCAGGCATCCAACCTAAGATTATTGTGACAGGTGATGACACATAAAGCCACCACATATCTGATGGCATTCAGATGAAAGCAAGCGACTGAGATTTCTAATGTCTCCATAATCTCAACAAATTTCATGGCTAGAGGAATTCGAAGACTATCATTCAGATGAGCTTTATAGACAATAATGAAGCCATATCTCGAAAAACAAGCCCTCTCAACTGGTGAGGGAACTTAGAAAGGAATGGTGATTGGGATATTATACCTTTTATATATATCCCACACAAGATCCACAGTGAGGCAAGAGGCAATATCTGCAACTCCTTTAAAAGTATTTCGTGAAGCCATCAAGTTCAGAAATCAACAGGTTCCATGGTATGAATGATGGGCAAAGCGCAGAGAACAACTTAGGGTTTGAAGTAGAGAAATGAAGACGTTGAGATTTTAAAAGACAAAATTAGGCTAAAGCCGAAGAGATTTAAATGTCAGGCTTAATCAAAATGGCACGTCCCTTCATCTTCAATCAGACTAAAACGTAACGTTTTATTAACTATATTTGCCTGACAAACACCCCAAAGGTACCACAAAAAGTCATCTCCTAACCGGTTCAATTAATTCTAAATTGTTAATTTAAGGGTTCAAACTTCCTTAAAGTGAGACTTGCTAGAATATTGAGCTATCAGAAGAGTTGAAATGTCAAATGGCCAGTTCAACAGAAGTCGAGTGTTGAAAGGCAAACCTACATTTTGGGGCAAATAGGTAATCCCTTTTCTGAGCCAAAATATAAAGAACATTTAAGTATCGAAAACTATCAATAGAAGAAAATTTTTCATTCAAATAGTTTTATTAATCTAAACTTTTAACAACTTATAATTTTCAACGGGAAAAGTACAAGTCCACAGAAAGACAGATTAAAGAACAATGACCTGAACACACACACGCACAAAAAAAAAAAAAAATACATAACATTGCAAGGCTAAAAGAAAAATCAGCCACATGGAACAGAAATAGAGGCCCCAATCTAGCATCCAACGTCCAGCAAGAGCCACTCTTATTCCTCGAAATGCACCATCTAGCCGATCGACTCCACTGTACACTATAACAAGGCACCAAGAAGATAGAAGCAAAAGACGTGGAACTGCATGATCCCCTCATAGCAAACTTTCCCTCGTTGATAAAACACGTGAGAATGGAATGGGTCAGTGGAAGGAGTTGCTCTAGCAAAGAGTCACCTTAATTCTAGATGCGAAGTAAAAGAAAAAATCAAGATGGTTTCTCATATAAAATAGGGTAACTAAGAGGGACTTCACGAACATCTCCAAAAGGTTGCAATGTCACTCGGAAAACCTCTCTTCCCAATCTTAACAAGTATGATCTCCATTGGATGATGAGAAAATATGTCCGTAAAAGACCCAATAGTTCACCGTTAAGTATGGAAGAAGGTGTTTTTATGGATGAAAAACTGAAGAGAAGCCTTCAATTTGTAGCCAAAACAGAGTAAGACTACAAAGAAAAGTAATGCCAGTTAAAGCAACCAAAGAATCTCGGTTAAAAAGGCAAAGAATCAAATGTTGATTGACAAGATCAGTAGCCTACAGAAAATCTTACAAAAAAGTACGCATCGTAGTTTGGCAGATGCACCAGTTGGCTTTCTATTTCAACATTCTTGGAGCTTAAATGCAATCTCCGAGTATATGGGGCTAATGTTAGGTATGGTCCAAATAAGAATACTATGACTCAACATAAATTTGAGGCCTGCGAGATGTCAACGCATGACAAGTTGCCAAGGCAACTAAGTTGATTAACCAGATACGAACCCAATTCAAAGAATGACCTCACCGAAAATTCAGCCGACCGGCTGAGCCATAAGGTGACCAAAGGCAAGGAAGACCAAGGCAATTAACAACTCGACAAAATAATTAATAAGGCAATTAACCTTGATGAATAGTTGCATGTAATCAAATAATGATAAACTGCATTAAAACAAGCAGTAATGGCCAAATAAATATAAAAAATTAACTAATAAATGATTAGACAATTAATGTAACCGTTAGAACTCAATATGACATAAAGCTCTAGACAATAGTCACACCAATTCCGAATAGACGAGCCAATTAACACCCCAGCTATAAATACAAGCCCCGGTTCAACACAGGGGAGAAGGGAGAACAAGAGAAAGGTATTCTGCACTTTCCAAGAAATCAAGTCTTCCATTTCTTTTTAAATTCGTGGAGCAGAGCCCTATAGTTCTCATCATAATCCACGCTCATTCACTTTTTTCCTCTTTTTACTTTCCTAATATTTTAATTTTTCTCAGAAAAATTACTAACTTAAACGTTGGAGAATATACTAGGGAGTAAGTCCCGTAGAACTCTAATATCTTGTTAAATTATTGGAATACGTAGGATTCGGATTTTTAGTTGCGAAGACCCAACTAACGTTCATTCGGATCACTCGAAGGTACTGTTTGGCTCTCTAATTCATACAGTAAACTAGATCACAGGTACGCATCATAATGAAATCTTCTAATAAACATAAGTCCACATATTTCTAGGAATATAAAATATGTATATATGAAAATCTTTTGGATATTTTTCAATAACCTAGAATGATATTAAGATTAATTATAAAAGAATTGAGTAAAACTCATCAATAAGTAAATAGATGAGTAAAAATAGTCAAATTTTAGTATATAACTCATACTTGATATAATCTCAATGAAAGATTTTTTTTAAGATCAATACCCATATGTAGAGCCCAATACGGCTGATATTAATATACTATGACTAATGCTGATATTGATATTTTTCATCTATGGTTAAAACGCTTAGGGCTACCAAAGACCTATAAAATAGAATGTCAACCTTGATTGCTTATTTTATTCCTTAATAGGAATAGAAGTCTTGCAAAGACAACTATTGAAAGCATCGTAACAAGCTTCTCTGATGAATGCCAGTCCATGCAAAAATCTGTTCCATGTTCTTTTTAAAGGAATATGTATATTGACCTAACAAGAATGAGCTCGACAATAGAGAAGGGCAAACCATGTTGCAATATGTAGCCAGTTGCAGCCGTCCCAAAGACACCTGCTAGCACTCCAGCAGTGTTGGATAGACCGAGCAAAACTCCCTGCATAATTGTTAAAAACAACAAAGTATTTAATGTCATTTATTTCTATAGCCACTGCCATGAAGATCCAAGTTAAAGCAAAGAGAATAAAAGGTGAATGGGTCACTGTTTTGTTTTTGTCCTTTTCTTGGGTAAAGGTCTGCCAATGTTAACAGCATTGAGTTTATTCCACGACTTGGACACTGAACAGGAGGTATTGAAGCTCTTACAATGAAAAGATGCTGCAGAAAAGAAAGAAATAATACTCACAGAATACCGAGGAGCAATGTCTTGATGGTTTGAATATAATCCAGACTGGGAGAATGCATCGGCCCCCTGGCAATAAATGGAGCAGTTACACAGTTATTGATCTAAAATCAAGGCGTCCTGATGAGGGGAAAAAAAGTAGTTACTAGCAATGTATCAATCTAAAACTCTTTTCACGGTAATTGTGTTTGCAAAATCAAATTCATCTCTGAGTTGATCTCTCTTTTATTGCTCCTTGAACATGAAAGTCGTACAAACTTCAAAGTCCATAAACTGTTGGAAAAAATGCTGATTAAAATAACAAAAAGATGTTGGACACAAAAAATAAAGAATGTGGACACTGGTCAGTATAGTAACTACAGAAGCTGGGAAACTTTGTGCTTGAAATTTCCTTTTCTCTGAGAAGGAAAGAGGATGGCACGCAAATTCATGTCAAGAGCAATCCAACACAACATATCCATCACCACAGTAAATGAAAGGTCAGTGAGAAATCTCAATTTAAATTTGCCCTTCACAGCTTTTGGATTAATTTTTGTTTAAGCCGAAATTGACTTTTATAACTATATAGTCAGTATTGATTAAACCGTATGCACCACTTACTATCATCACTAAGTAAGAAGCAAACCTGACTGCAAGTCATGCAGAGGACAGCCATTGCTGGAGAATTTACATGACTTAATTGAGTTAAGAAGAAAGCAGGTCCTAGAAACCCAACTGTTTGCATAATCTGCAAAGAATATTAATGACAAACTTATATTGGCAAAATATACAATTTAAGTGAAACCAAGTCTAAAAAGGGCATTCAGAGTGGTAAATTCGAATGGATAAAGTAGAATCCATTGAGATGGGTAAACAAGGATAGATAGAGAAGACTCTATCCTGCCTATCAAAGTGTCTGAATGCTGCTATGAATGAGAGATCATATCAGCATGATTGTCATTTCTTTCAACCAGTCTTAGAGGTAAATAAAGGATTATCACCGCAAAGTTATCAAACCACATTCTTATGCATAAAAACAGTTAACTATCAAAACTTCGTTCTCCAGTCAAGAAAATTACAGCCTCTGCACTAGGTGAAATTAATGTGTCAATGAATGAGCTCTACCTTGCGAACTGTGGTAATAGAGAAACCTTTGCTCACAAGTGTGTCAGCAATCCAACCCCCGACATTTGCAGAGAATGCCATCGTAAGCCAAGGCAGAACACAAAAAAGTCCAGATTCTGTAAGATCAAATTTCAAAACCTGTTGTACCATAAAATAAAAGGACTATGTTATCCTAGCAGCTTTTTCTACAGCAAGAGCAGAGCTTCAAAATTAACATGCAGAGCATTGAATAGTTAAAAGCAAAAGGTATATTTGAAACAAAGCAAGCAATTTACCCATAGAAATGAGCAAGCCAGTAGTGTGAGAATCCTGCATAATTACTTTGAGTACTGATATTATTGGCATACAAACTTACACCGGAACAGGGCAATTTATTAGAACGAGAAAGAGCAAGTGACTTTCTCAAACAAAAAATTCTCCATTAGCAAATACAGCAAATGACTTTCTCAGATATATGTTTCAGGGCCATTTGGCCATCTCAAAGTACCCATATTATGCTAATGGCTTAAGCTTTGTCTAGCATTCCCAGTAATGTCATTGATTTGCACAATTGCCCAGCATTCCCAGAAATGTCATTGGTTTGCACAATGGCCCACTTATGATTCCATTGCCTTATGGATTAAATATCCAACTTAAGTCATATCAGACAGACTTATGCCTGTTTAGGTGATACCTTTTATCCTTCACATTTAAACGCAGGATATTATTCAGGCAAATATATAAACTTCAAAAGTACCAGAGGACAAGTATTTTTCTATGTATTAATTGAAGCATACTATAGAAGGCCATAACAAAAAGGAGAAGACTCACCTGGTGATAATACGTTGGCATCCATGTGAGCAGAATAAATGTCCCCCAGTTATGACAAAAGTGACACACTATCAGAGCCCAAACGGCTGATTGTGACAAGATTGATCCCCACGGTATGGATTTGACAGGCTCTACAGAAATTCTGCTGCTCAAAATCAGCTTTTTCTCTTCAGGTTGCAGTTGAGGATCTTCAAGAGGAGAACTGTGCGCCTTAAATGCACAATTTCCCAATAAAATGGGACAGTTATAAAAAGAATGAGAAAAAGGCAAAAACTAATCATTCCCTAATGGATAATATTTCTAGTAAAAACTTTATTGCTTTAGGCCAACAATCCAAACAAGGACAACATTTCCAGTAAAAACCTTAATCCTCCGGCCTTACAATTTAAAACAAAGACAGATGAATGTAAATCATAATACACCATAAAAAAGGATGCTTGGTGCACGAGATTACTATATTGTAGAGTATGAATGGGTCAGAGATACATAGCCTTGCCCCTCAATACGGAGAAGTTGTTTCAATGATTTGAATATGTGACATCCAGATTACAATGAAACAACTTTACTGTCATGACAACGCTCACCCTCAAGTTACAATCCATCATTCATCTGTCATGTTCCTTTTTTGGTTTTGACACTAAATCATCAGTTAGAAGATGGTGCAAGTTAACAACTAGATATAAAGGAAACAATACTTTCTATGGTGCATAGAATAATCTGAACATCTTATTGTTCCAAAAAAAACACACAAGAGAAAAGACAGTTCCATCTAACTGCACAAGTTACCTTGCTCAACCATACTGCAAACCAAACTGTTCCCAGAGAACCAAATGAGTAAAACACAGAAGGCCAACCAAATTTATGTATCAACAAGGGAGAAAATGCTAGTCCAGTTACACATCCGAGATACATTCCACTGTACACCAATGCCAAGGATCTACTTCTCTCTGCCACAGGGATCCATTTTGACAGAATATTACACATGGCAGGCATGGCAACACCCTGCAACAGAACCAAAACAACAGAGCATATAAAGATGGAGATACTAGATCAAAGATTCAGATACATCTCTGAACCAGCAAAAGCATACATCATCTGGGGATATGAACAAACGAAATAGCAGAAACTATCTAAAACTATCGATAAAAGATATATACATCAGCATCATTTGAATCTCAAGATAATTCTTTATCCTTCTATTTCAAGGTGAACACATCATAATACTACCAGAGATGTAAAGGTAGAAACCAACCTCACCAATCCCCATGAAAGCACGAACAACAAATAAGAAAGGTAATCCAATGCTAGCAGCAACTGGTGTGAGAATTGTAGCAATCGACCACCAAACTACTCCAAATCCCAGAACATGCTTCCCGCCAACAGTGTCTGCCCATATACCTCCAGCAATCTGAGGTTAATAGCACAAGTATAATAGATTTTCAAAATTTTGTAAAAAAAATCTCTTCTAAATTATGGTGTTCCACCTAGAATGGCAAAACAGTATGACTTCTTGCTTTGACCATACAGTAGGAGTGCATTAAATTATGGCCCAGATGTAGGCATGATTAGCATAAGTACAAATTTCAAGGCGTATAGTAACTGAAACTTCATAAGCTGAATTTGAGTCAGCCGAAGCAAAACAGTTAGTTGCCAAAGCAAAAAAAAAAAAAAAGAAGGATAAAAAAAAGGGAAGGGTCTATTACTTGAGTGAGAAGATAGCCCCAGAAAAATGAAGATTGTATCAAACCAACTGTAGCTGGATTCCAGTTAAATTCTTTTGACATGGGAAGTATTGCAATGCTCATGTTCACCTGCCAAAGAAATTTTGTTTAAATTTATCAGTTAAAGGACATGATCAATGAGGCAATTCAGGGTCAAACACTTTCACTAGGCATCCATTCAACCAAATATTAGCAGAAACGAAATACAGTTTGTTTCATAATTAAGTTTATTCAAAACTTACTGCAAAGTTGGGTTTACAACTAGGACTCACATACTTTCCATATGTAAAAATATAGAGGTTAAGAGACAATTGACCATTCTATGACATTGTTAGCATCTCATAAAAGCCCTTGTGGCCATGACCTTCGAATAAACCCTTGGATGGGGATCAAATCGCTAATTATGTGCTTTATTTTTGAAGGCTCAAGCGGAGGCCCGCTTACTTATGTTTTCTACCATATCGATTGAAAATGGTTTATGATGGGTGCTTGAAATCAAGATCACGATTCAAATAAATTCATATCGAACTATCGAACTTTCTATCCGAATCCTACACATTACAACAGTAAATAAAAATTTAAAGGATTCAGAACTCATTTTCTGAAATATTTTCCGACGTTCAAATCAGTATACTTTTCTAAAAATCTGAAATATGTGAGAGATTGTAAGAATGAGAGAAAGAGAGAGAGATTAAAGGCTTGGCTCCATATTTTGCGAAAGAACAAGTGTGTTAGAGGGTTTAACTCTATCATTTACTTTCCAACTTCTCCCCCTTTTCAAGGAAAGTAGAAGTATTTCTAATTACGTTGTCAGTTGATAGTAATTTCCTGAATAGAAATAACTGGCCACAGTCTGAGTGGTTAGAATAGTTGGAAACTGATTAATTTAACCACCCCTGTGCACATTCCGATCATGGGGTTCTCTAAAAATAATTCATCCGATGATGATAAGCAGCTAACATTAATTCAGAAGAACCTCGCCTAGGTAAATTGTAGAATATATAAATCCCTTACTTGGTTTAAACACCCAACTAAGTTAACCGCTAAATTTGATTAACCGCTTGGTTAGCTTAAAAGCTTGGCTTCTCATTCGGATGTCTAGCCATTCGGTCCGATGATTCGATATTTTCCGCGGCCATTCAACCACTCAACTACTTGATCTTCCGTTTGGTTTTGATTCACTTGGATTAAAATTGGGTAATGGTATTTTGTTCTTTAAACTTAAGCCCAATGAGCTGATTAAAACTTTCTCCTTTCTAGACTTACTATTCATATGCTCATTATACTAATCAATCAAATTGGCCTTGTTGAGGTTATACCCAACATTAGCTCCCATATTCGAAGGTTGAATTTAAGCTCTGAGGATGCCCAAAAGAAGGATCAAATCAGCTCATCCTTTGCACTATTTGAGCGCTACTTCCAAGGGAAAACAAAACTGTGAAAAGTTATTGCCGATTAGTCGTGTCAATCAGAGTCTACTACATTGTGACTTTGGTAGAGATTCCTTGACTATTGATTATCTACTTTTACTTTAAAACATTTCTTTTTCTAGCTTATTTTTTGCTATTAAAGGAGCTAATCCCTCATTATATCATCATCCGATTTCCATGCCTTAACAACTGATGAAATCAACTAGATCTTTCAAGCCTTTTCATGCTTGGTGGATCTTTCCTCCTAAATAGAAGAGAGACAATCTTGATGCCATAGTGTTCTACCAGGTGTCTTTATCGAAGTCCATCTTGGTTTCCTTCTTTTAGAAGGGAAACCGTCCTTGTTTTCCTATTTTACGTAATAACGTTAGCCGGACTAGTTTTCCGCCTAGATAGTTGCTAGTGGAACCTTATGTCAATAGGTGCATCTTAGCTCATAATACATTTTTTGATTGGACAAACATGTGCTAGGATATAGGTCTTATGCTGACATTTAGTTGTTCAACATCCATTTGCGGGAGTCATCTAGCTAGGTGTTACTATTTTTCTCTCTCTCTAGACGAGTTGCCATTAGAGTGAAGCATGATGAATCTCCTGCAGTTGATGAGATTTGCCACCCTAATATCTTTTCTTTTTCTCAAGCTAATTGGCTAAATGTTTTCATGTTGAAATGTATCTTGTACATGAATATTTTTCAATAATGAATAAAAAAGATGATATTCTTTATATTCGTATTAGGGCTGTATTTATTAACATATTATTTTTGTATTTGAACTTGTGTTCATTCATATGAGATTGTAAGTTGCCAAAAATTTTAAATCATCAACAAATTCTAACGAAATTTTGTTAGTTCTTGGTCTTAAGGATAAATATTATGCTGAGCAATAACTTGAAAAATAACTCTTTATTTTGGTTAGACCTACCAACTCAATCTCCTAACAAATAGGGATTCTTAAGTAAACAACTAGAATTTTAAGAGTCTAACCAGTTTGTCTCTTGGGACAAGTTGAATTTTTATTTCGTTACATTTGAACATCCGGTTGGATGGCAAGTTGGATGATATTGGCGTCATGATGACACTCTTATAACTAAGATGACCCAATGATAATATATTTAATGCTACACCAAATGGCTTCCTTCTTCGAGACACATAATGTGTCACTTGAAATTCTCATCTTACTTGTTATCAAAATGTAACATTTTGCTTTTAAATAACATGGGAAGCGTTTCTTCATTAAAAAGGTCTTAGGAAAAAGGCACATTGTTTGGGTTAACATTTTCCTTAAAATACGTTGTTTCCAAATTTAATTGTTTTTTTCAAATTCTGTCGACTCCCTTTCCACTATTTCAATCCAAGTCCGATCCTTCTTGCTGTTAACAACGAACCTGCGAAGTACTCGTAAGAATGTTACTGACATTGTCTCATATCTGTCACTATCAGATGTTTAATATTAATGATAAGTTTGACATTCCAACTGTAATTTTATTCATTGCACCTTCACCACATGAAATGTGTGCTCTCTCCAAGATGACTTCATTGCAATTTATAATGCTCATTTGAAGGACAGACTTGCATTCCTATTGCTAGAGAATCTGTAAAGATAATGGAGACTCTAGAAATCACTATTACAACACTCCTCACAAATGCCATCCG
The DNA here is from genome assembly GCA_025585075.1 of Nepenthes mirabilis. NCBI lineage: Eukaryota > Viridiplantae > Streptophyta > Magnoliopsida > Caryophyllales > Nepenthaceae > Nepenthes > Nepenthes mirabilis. Next base: position 3,822 of record JAODPA010130441.1, on the reverse strand, counting down.
GTACTTCGTAGCCTTATATGTCTTTTTCTAGAGTCATAAGCTTATATTAGATGCCTATATGGTAAAAATTATTTTCCATTTTAACAAGAAAAATGATTGGGTTTCACTGACCCTTAGAAAGAGTTTTAAAATAAGTGGAGGGAATCTCTTAAACTCTCATCTGATTAGATTTTGTTGAATAATTGAAATAATACAAATCCAGCTTACTTCAGTTCAAATCATAGTATCTAGATTCGTACAGATCTTAGGAAGAAACATGCCACTGAGTTATAAAATACCCCACTACCTTGGACTCAATTGATTGGTATATTGCTGTTGGGGGTGATACCATTGTCGATTTATCTCCTTTGCCACCAAAAAAACTCGGGTGATTGCTTCTACCTCTAAGAATGTATTAGAATCTTGCTGAACTAGTGAGTTGAAAAAACTGTCTAGTTGATTTGTCTTCATAAAAGCATTCAATTTCACCTCATCGATAAGTTTCGATATAACTTTGGCCTTAGTGTTGAATCAAGCCAGTTGACGCTTTAGGCTCTCATTGGGAGCCAGCCTTATTTTGACAAGTTACCAGGATTATTTTTCTTCCCTCTAATAAGAGGCGAAATGCGACAGGTATTGGTCGACTAATTCTTGAAAAGTCCCAATAAACTTTAGTCCTAACCAATGAAATCAAATTCATGCATCTCTCTTTAAAGCTAAAGGAAAACAAAGACACAGCAAAGCATCTTCTAGATGCTGAAAGCCGAACAACGTGTGGAAGTAATCCAGATAATCCATTAGATCAGTACTTCCATCATATAGCTCCAATATAGAGATTTTAAATTTTTAGGGGAACCAATGCCTCTTGATCTCCAAGGTGAATGATGTACAACTTAATTATCTGGCCAGTAGAACTTCCTCGAAGACCAGCTGCTCTATTCTTTTAATGAGCTCATCTACTTCAATTATGGAGATAATTCTTTTTGCACTGAAGGATATCCTCAACTCCAAATGATTGGCAAATATGCATGATATTTGCTTGACTAAGAGAGTTTGGGGCATGTTACTACATGACCCTCCTTGTCGAATTGAGTGGCACCCGAAATCCCAAGAATACTAAGGATTCTTGCATTTTAGGCTCTCTTCCCTGACCTCGATATTTAGACAGCCTTTGAATCAGGAAGGAACAATTTGGTTTTGCACCTTGAGAGCTATAGGCATCTTTTGCCAAGAATGGCTCCCCCTTAAGGTGGTTTTCTTACTTTTCAACCTTCTCCTTGAGGTCAAAGCTTGCGGATGGAAGACCTCAATCTGACAGGGCTAATCCTTAAATCTGTCCTAGAAGGATTTCAGCAACTTTGACATGTCGTGTAATTGATCAGCCAGGACTCCAATGTCCAAAGCAGCTATTGAATGAGCACTTCATTGGCTATCTTCTTCGGGAAAGATGCCACGACAGGGAAGATCCTTTGGAAGTTAGTTGGATTGTCCATGTGCCCTTGTATTCACCGTAGTGATTAGCCTTGTCAAACATAGTGGGATTATAGATTTTTATGGATGTGATTTGGTTCAAGTAGGAACGAGTGGTACGACTACATTTCCCACAAACAACCTCAATGATGCGTACCTGAAATTTGGATCGCAATTTAAATAAATTCGTGTCAAACCATTGAACTTTCTATTCGGATCCCACACACCATAATAATAAACAAAAGTTCAAATGATTATAGACTTATCCCCTGGTATAATTTTCAATACTTAAGTCAGTAGAGCTTTTTAAATTTTGGAATGTCGGAGAGATTGTGAGGATAAGAGAGAGAGAAATGGAGAGCTGAGCCTTATATTCTGTAAAAGAATAAGTGTGTTAGAAGGCTCAACTTTATCTTTACATTCCGACTTCTCCCCTTTTCAAAGAAAGTGGGCGTATTTATAATCATGTTACCAGTTAATGACAATTTTTAAAAGAGAAATAACCGGTTAGGATCTGAGTGGTTAGACTAGTTGAAAATTATTAGTTCAACCACTCCTATGCACATTCTAACCATGGGTTTTCTTAGAAGTAGTTCAGCTGATAATGGTGAGCAGTTAACATTAGTTAGGAAACCCTCACCTAATCTAACATAGAGTAATTAAGCTGCTCGTTTGGTTCAACCACTCGGTTGAATTAATCGCTCGATTTGTCATTCGCATATTTAATCATTCGTAGTCAGAAGATCCTCAACTAACCATAGAGTATATAAACCACTTGCTTGGTTCAACCACTCTGCTAAGTTGACCGTTTGGTTTGATTAACCACTCGGTTAGATTAAACGCTCAATTTATTATTCGCATATTCAGCCATTCAAGCCAATAACCTAATCATTTCTGTGACCATTTATCCATTCAATCACTCGGTTGTCCGTCTGGTTTCGACTCATTTTGATTAAAATTGGGTCAATGCGGAACTCTCTTCTTCAAACTTAGGCCTAATAGGTCGGTTAATCTTTCTCTTTTCTGGCTTACTATTCATGGGCTTGCTATGCCAATCGATTGAGTTAGCCTTGCTGAAGCTATACCCAACAGTTTAGAAGTATTTTTTTCCAATAAAATTGTGAAGATATTCTACATAATGTAAAAAAATGGTTCCTTTATTAGCGAGATTATAAGAGCACATGCCTAAACCAAAATTAGTTATTGATATGGGAGCATGTACAATGTCAGGATAAGAGGTGGAAAGTATCAAGGTGGAGTAGGGCAGGGGAAGATAAAATTTCTGGTGAAGCTGTGAAATAGTTACTTGGCTATACTAAAACAGAATCGTCATAATCTACATTTAGGGCAGCACAACTAGAAGCATACCATTTAAGCAACTGGCGACGGCATTTAAAGAAACAGTCCTCTTATAGTTATAGCCTCTTAGCATGATTGCACAAGCACAAATCAGCAGAAGTGTTCAATATTCCTAAAACCGATCTTAAAGCATTAAAAGGAACAGTCCACCATTTTTGTTGGCGAATACATGATGACATCCAAGTTATCTATGTACATTTAGCACCATTTATTATAAGAATTATCTGAAATTCGGATTTTCCCAACATGAAACCCACCACTCGAGAAGCTAAAAGGAAATTCCAAGACAGAAAACACAGGATTTTATTAATTAAGCAGAAGAATAAAGTGAAAAGAGTACTCGATCCATATTGCACAGGAGGAAAGCTGAGAAGCACAAGATCACAATAACCCATCTCTTCGGGAACTGTTCCCACCACGGCCCAACTGCCACAGTCTCCAACTCCAACTCATCTTTGCCCAGCAAGCCATCCTTCAACGAGTCCAGGAGCTTCACCGACTCGGTAGCCGAACCAGCGACATCGAACGGCTTCGATTTAACATCCGCCCTAACTTTCCCCACCACTCTCACTCTCCTCCGAATCAAAACCCCTTCCAACTCCTCAGAAATCCTCGTTTCCGAAGCACGAACAGTTCCGTTCCTTCCAAAACACATATACTGAGATCGAAACAGCCACCGCCGTTTCGTTCTCAAATCGGCAGCGGAACTGAGTGTTTTCGGACAAACTGAAGAATCATTGCAAGTGAGGAGAAAGGGGGAATTAGAGATGAGGAACACTTCGGCGTTCATCAGATCGGAGAAGGATTTTTTTCCCCCGGAAGTGGTCTAGCCGCTGCGTCTCAGTCTCTGTGGGGGGGGATATTTTTATGGTCCACCACTGGTACTTGTTTTGACACGTGGATTTTGAAGTGTTTACGGAAAGATCGTTATTAATGGAAAATGGACTCTCGGGTTTTTTAATTGTAGTATTTAGTGAGATATTTTATTCAGTTTGATGATATTTTTAAATAATA